>JAYRBW010098525.1:0-19945 GCA_036023295.1 Invenusta paracnida | reverse complement strand
GATTGAATTTAACCGATATTATCGCTGATAATTATCAGTTGAATTTGTTTATGAAACGCAATTATATAATTTTAAAATTATCAGTGATATTTTTCGCTGATAATTATAAGTGAATTGCTGATAATTATCAGTCTGATACGTTTGTTTTATGGAACGCTAGACTGATAATTATTGTTTTATGCAACGCTAGACTGATAATTTTTATGGAACGAGTCCCTGAAGTCTAAGATTGTCTACACTTCTCATGTTTTACATGAACAAGTTAAGTTTTACATAAGTAATACTAAAATACTTCTGACAGCTTGTAAGTAGTTAAGGGGAGGTGGAGTGCTAGAACAAAGACCCCTCCCCTCCCGACCAATCAAAGTCAAGTAAGGCTTTATCCAATAATAGGGCACGGAGAATCATAAACAAAACGCGCGCGTCTGTTATAGTCATTCTATTTCTGCTCTCGCCCATGTACGGTCGTATTCCTACGCGCTCTCGTTATATATGGATACTGACATTGCGTTGTTTTCGATTAATTTAAGGTCGCTGAGTTCGATTTTCCCACTTACAAGTTATGCAAAGGTGCCCTAATGGTATTAATCAATCAATCAAGTATATTTTATCGATTTTTCTAATAGTCTGTACTGCAGCCATTCAATGTCTGATCAGGTTAATTTCAACGTATATTCCCATTAAGACAAGGTCGCTGAGTTCGATTTACCTACTTACAAATTGATCAAGGTACCCTAATGGTAGTAATGGATCAATCAAGTACATTCATTGATTTTTTCTAATACACTATGCAGCCCTTACTAATAAGAACAGAACGCTCTCACCATTTGGCTGGCGCTAATACAAGGATTCGCCCGAATATTAAGTTTGAAAATGCGTGGGAATTTTAAAGATTGGTTATTAAAACAAAACACTTTCGTGCGTCATTCAGATCTTTTTGACAGGAAAATTCTGTGGCTATTGTAAGCATAAATGCACCGATTTATACAAGTGAAAAATGGTACCCTGTTTCTGAAAATTGCTTCCGGTTGAATGGAACCCCATGTATATAAATGATCAACAATTATTCATAGGATGCATATATACTACTTGTCTCATATTTCAGTTGTATTGTATAGCTTTGATTTAACCGTATTTTATGAAAATTAATACATTCCTAAATAATATCTCTAAACTTCTAAATGATTCCCTAAAAGTATGCTAAGAGTTTCCTACCTGTATGCTAAAAATCCCCCAGATTCCTAAACATAACTAAAAGTAACATGTTTATCCATAGAAACATATACATGTATTCTGTTATAACATGCAGGATATCTCACTACAACAGTTAACATTTACGTAGCAGCGAAATCATTAGTAAATGTATCTTCGGGCATCATTAAAGTTAAAACATATAGATATAAGGTAACTCGGTTAAATCCATGAGTCATCTCCCTCGTTTTCAAATGAACGTCAATTGAATCAAATGGCGTGGGTTGATTTACTATTGGTGCTTGTGGTGTTGACACATGCCGGTCCGGTGGCGACGGGTTTTGCTCTGGTGGTGTGGGCATTACCTGCTTGTCGGCCCTCATAATATATTGTAATACATTCATGAGGTGGATATTATTTTCAAATTGGTACCAGCCATTTGGTGGAGCTGTCTTTTTTCTGATATCAACAGCATACTACACTAAGTCCAATATATTAGATGTGTCGATTTTGTTTCCATCCTGATAAAAAATACGGTCTTGATCATCTCATTTATAACTTTTTGTTTAAGTTTGAATAAAACTAAGAAGCAGACAACCCTTGCTCCGACATTGTTTGGGAAACTTGTCAACTTCTTGTCTAAATAAATTGTCAGACTGGTGCGGGTGCAGACTCAGGTTGTGAAGGTGGACTTGTCAAGGGTAATTCAGCTTCTTTTTCGTCCAATTTTCATTTTCTGATTTCTTGGTTGATGTTGTGGGCATACAATTTATGGTCAACATCTGGCGCTAATTCCACTTCACTTAAATTTTTCTTGCATTGATTCACCTTTTTTGTGTTTCTTATACTCATCTTCACTAATCATTCAAAATTGGTTCAGTTTTTATTCTAACTTGATTTGGTATGACCTGATTACACGCCAGATAGACATATTGCGGTTCCTTTACTGGTAGAATATGACTTCGCACTCGTAAATAGTCGTGTCTCAGGTGGTGGAGATCGATAAATAGATTAGAGTAGGTGTTGTCTGCAACAATCTTCTTGAAAACTGAAGTTAGGAATGTGGAATTTCCAGGGAACACTTGACGTCCGAGATGACGAACTTGGCTGACATCACGTGGGTTTTTGAAAATAACCAAGTATTGACTATTAAGCGATTGTGTGCTCACTTCTTTACTTGCCTTGAACATATTTTATGTCATCGTTATTGCAAAGCAAGGTTGGTGATGCATCATTCTTGTAAATAGAGAGGTTATAATTGTCGATGATTTATTTCTTCCATCAAGTCATCAATGACGACAATATCAAACGGCTTGACCAGAGGTATTGTTTCGGCTGTAGGAACACCATCATATATGGTAATCTGTCTTTCCAAGTCAACCGGCGGCTTGTATTGTGAACCACTTAACCAGTGAGTGTATAGGAATTGCTTATTAAAAAGTATATTCTCAACAAATGTGTTTTCCAGACATAGTCGGCCCTACTATCATCATACTAGCATTATGTCTTAGACGCAAATCCATCTCTCTTTAATTATACACTGGTAAGTAAGCATTCCATGTTTATAGACATTAAGACATGTCTATTAACTTGAAGACGCAACTATGAATATTTATATTTAATCTCAACCATGTTCAATACCGACACTATGTGGGATCAACGGCCGTATTCATAATCAAGACAATTTGCTAAACTGACTAAGAATTGCCTATTTAGCAAAAAGTGGTATTCATAATAAAACTGTCTTGACAAATTTTTGTTAGATTCTAAAGACACATATACAGCTGTCTAAATAGACAAGAATTTTGCTAGGGCCAATAAAATTGTGTTCTCATCCTGTAAACTGCATGAGACAATGGATAATAAATTATGTATATTTCTCTCTTTTGTAGTGTAGATTATACTATAGACAAGAATCATCATGAATTAAAAGTGCTGTGTTAACTATGCATCTCGCATTGTCACTGATTGGTCAATTGGTCCATCTAGCTACTAAAAGTGCAGCTCACCTACTTATGAATCATGATTATTGCGAGTAAAAATTCTTTGCTTAACAATTCATTATGAATACCGGTTTAGACAGTTTGTTAAGGATGCTTTGTAACGACGCTATAAGGATGTAGCAAAGCTGGATATCAAACATTCATATTTAATCAAATATATACTCTAAAACAGGACAAAAGACGAGATAATTCAGGCTTCCTTATCTGATATTGAAAAATTTGCCAAGCGTAGGATGTTGGAGACTTATTTTTATAGTTAAAAGCAACAGAGACGATGTCTTGTAGCTTCTTTATATCCGCATTAATGAATTGAAGAAGATAAGCAGTAACCGTGCTACTATGAGCTCTACTTTGGAGGAGGCAATCAAAAAAACTTGGTGGATATGAAAAAACCAAGTGCATGAAACTGTACTAAAAACAAAATAACTAGAAAGGAGGTGAACGTCGATGAATAGAATACAGAGTAAGAGGAGAACTATACATCTGACGAGCAGAATTAATGAAACACTTATCTTTATTATGTCAATGTCTTAACTTTGATGATGACCGGTTGTCTGAAGATAAATTACTAATGCTTCTTCTGTTATGTAAACATTATCTGTTGTAGTGAGATAGCCCGCTTGTAATAATAGAATATATGTTTCTATGGATAAACTTGTTATTTTTACTTATGCTTAGGAGTTTGTGGAATTTTTAGCATAACGTTAGGGAATTCTTAGCATGCTTTTAAGGAATCATTTAGGAGTTTAAGTAATTTTTAGTATACTTTTAGGGAATTTTTAGAATACTTTTAGAAAATCATTTAGGAGTGTGGGAAATTTTTAGCATACCGGTAGCGAACTCTTAGCATACTTTTAGGAAATTTTATTAGTAGCTTAAAGATATTATTTAGGAATTTATTAATTTTCATAAAATACTTATATCATAGCCATACTACTAAAATTTGAGACAAGTAGTATATATGCAACTTATGAATAATTGTCGCTCATTTAAATGCATGGGGTTCCATGTATGATTCCTTGTATTGGCGCCAGCCAGATGGTGAGAGCGTTCAGCTCTTAGTAAGGGCTGCATAGTGTTTTAAAAAAATGTACCTGATTGATCAATTACTACCATTAGGGTACCTCTGATAATTTTGTAAGTGGGAAAATCGATCTCAGCGACCTTAAATTAATCGAAAACAACGCGATGTCAGTATCCATATATAACGAGAGCGCGTAGGAATACGACCGTACATGTACGAGAGCAGAAATAGAATGACTATAACAGACGTGCGCGTTTTGTTTATGATTATACGTGCCCTATCATTAGTTAAAGCCTTACTTGATTTTGATTGGCTGCGAGGGGGAGGAGGAGTAGTGTGGTCTTTGTTCCAGCGCTCCACCTTTACTTACTACTCTTGTATTAGGGAGCATAGGTCAGAACAATTTCCATTAGGCACTCAATTAGTAAACTGTAATATCTGTAATTATATTTTCTCATAGAAAGATAGAAAATAGTTAGCACGATTCTTTTAAAATAATAATCATAAGAGTATGATTGATTATGATCAATGGATGCAATTTTAATTAAAACACACAATCCTCCTTTAAATTGAACTCGTACTAATAATGTTGCATCTTTTTTTTCTTAAAATGATAAAATTCCCCTAATTTATCTGTTATTCTTCTTATGTTTTTAATTTCATTCAATATGTGTCATATACTATTTAACCCGTCTTATATGTATTTCTGTAAAAAATCGATATTAATTTAAAAAATAAATTTAAACTGTTATTTATGTAATATTATCCATCAATACATATTTATTATACCTGATGGGGAGACAATGAGTGATTTCAAGTTTAGAGTAACATCGGTGTAACTATTACTCGAGTGTTACCTTTACCCAAACTTCGAAATGTTTCCAATTTTAAAATCAACTTTTGAGTTAAGTTTACGCCGAATAAACTCTGCGAGTTAACACCCGAGTGTTGAATAACTGATGTTACTCTTATCTGAACAGTTAATTTGCACGTTTCTAAAAATGTTTATTTGATATATTACAATGATAAAAATATAATATAAAAGTTAAAAAGTGCAATAGAAAGTAGAAAAATATTAATAACAAATGTTTATATTCAAACTACAACTTTTTGTATGTTTAAAATTTCAGATTACTCTTAACCCTTAGGGGTGGTTAACTAAAATGCAATTTCAAGTTGCAAAGTAATTTTCTCAATGTCTGAAATATAAAATAGATCACAGTAAACTTCATTCCGAATTAAATCCTGAGTAGAACCTGAGTAAACTACACTAACACAATAAACTTTAGTCTAGTGAATGTAGAATGAATCTTGAGTTACACCAAAGTACATTTTACATTATCACCGGAGTAACTCTTATAGTTCAGTTAACCCCCTAAACACTTACTCCAGTGTTACTCTTGACTTGAAATCACTCATTGTTGTCTTTAAACGAGTGGTGAATTTAAATGTATTATACTTTATTATTGATTGTTTTTTCTTAAAGACATACTCTCAACCAAACTTTTGAACTAAGTTTGTCTATTATTAGCGTTTCAAGTGTACCTACTATAATTGACCCTTCAGTTATAATGGACTAACTGAATAGTATCTAGTACACTACTGGGTGTTTTTAATTTAGTTATAATTGTTCTGTTGAAGTATGGATATTTTGAAATTTATGAGATTATTTTTCTATAAACATAGTCAAACAATAATTTTGTTATGTGCATGTCACAGTTTATTTGAATGAATTTTGATTTAGTTATTTTTGTCCACTTAATTGTACCTATAGACTAAACTGAATACAGCTCTATTATATATTTTTACAATTGTCACATTTTAGATTTTGCAATGTCAAAGAAAATTCAAATCACTATTCAGACATACAATTCAGACTCTTCAGATGAAAATATTGAAGAAGTTATTACAGTGAGTTTTTACATTATTTTCCGGTATTTGTAATTCTGCGGTTGTATTATATTTAATTTAGAAAAAGTTATCTTGGCGACTTTGCCAGTGTATTTTTATATATTTATATTATATAGCCTATAAGAACCTATGTATTGCAGAATGGTATTGGCAGGTTAGAAAGACTGTTTACATTTTATGCAATTATTTTAATATTTATAATGTTGATCATGTTTGCTTCTTGTAGCGGCGTCCGTCAGAACGTAGATCAAAGCCTTCCATGTTAGATCTTCGTGACCAGCCCAAAGTCTTCCATATTGCTGCAAACACTCCATTTAAAGCCAGTCCGCAGCATAAACCGGCTGAAGTAAGTAGTTAACTAGTGTATATAATGTCTGTAACTACTTTTATTTTTGTTTATTAATGTTTAAATCTCCGATTTCTATCTTTATTTTATTGTGTTTTGTACATATACCTGCATATACTATTTAGCATTTTAAATATACTATATGCTTTAGTTTATGTTGATTCTTTCCCAAGATTAAATTGAAATAAATGTTCCACAGGGGATTGTACATACTTGTACAAATACTTGCTTTTCATATATTGTTTGTAAATACAAATATTAACTTTGATCTCCCAATTTGTTAATTATATTTTGACACAATTTTTTTATTGTTGTAAAAATGTGTTTTTGGTTTTGAAATATGCATTTTATTATTTGATTTTATGGTGAAGCACATGATTATGTGCGATATATATATGTGTAACAAGCCCATATAGCAGACTTAGTTAAAGAGTATATAGCTAATAAAATGTGCTAAAAAACATTTACCGTTTGACTTGTATTATCACATTACTTGCTTGGTATATAATATATGTGTGAGATTGTCGTTGATCTTTGTTTTTTATAAATTTTCTTTTGTCGAGATATTTTCTCAATTTTAATCCCATAATTCTAGAAAGTTTCAGTGTTATAAATCAAATTATATATTTTTCATTAAATGTATGATGACCTTTTCAATTTGTATTTGAAACATAAATTCTTGTAATTGGCTCTTTTTCAGAGTTTTTTGTATGCACATTTTTAACTTATAACTACCACTATCCATCAAATTTGTTTAAAATATTCATAAATATGTTTTGCTGTGAAAATAGGTATACATTTTGTCTGAAAAATAACTTATTGCTTTTTTAATTTTGTTTGCTCAGAAGTATAAATAAGTTATTAAGAATTTTTCTTACAGAAAAATGTCTAAGAATTATTAAAAAGAAATGCTACAATTATTATTTTATTTTTTAAACATTTGAAATGAAATATAACTGAAAAATCTTTTTACACTTACTATCTTTTGCTGGTATTTATGTACACTGTGTATAATTGGCATTTGGAAATGATAAAAGTTGGTAGTATCGTTGGATTACTAATAATTTATTGTACTATAAAGACTAAGTGTAACAAGATAATATTGAATTTTAATCGTTTAAAAAAATCCTAACCATTGTTTACATACTTTAATTACAATTTCACCTATTATATTGATCCTGATTTAGTGCCGCATTATCCATAAAGCTGACTATATAGGCTATGATTTCTTATAAATTGCCTTATACCTTTTTATGTAAACCATACAGCGAGTACCGAATTTTGGTATTGTTTTTTTTACATACTAACTATAATTATAAAGGTTGTCTGATCATAAGATGATATAATTTAATTTTTCACTACATTAATTTATTTGTACTATCAGTAACGCCCTGTACTATCGTAGGCGTCCCTGGTAATTTATAATTATCATTGTAATAGGTATATCTATTTGTACGGAGAGAGGGGGTGGAGGTATGTTGACGGCCTCAAAAAAGCTCAAAGCCAAGGGTCCCTGTCATGTGTTACTTAATACGGAACTGATTATATTGTATAATTCTACATACGCTTATGAAATCCATCAGAGACTTAGCTTTACAGTTTGTTTTTGCTCATTCTATTGGTCATCTTGATTTTAAACGCTCTGATTGGCTGTTGAATTGTTTGCGCACACGCGCCTGCTTTCATTTCAAATTAGACTGAGATGTCAGAGACTTTGATTACCGCACCATATTTCCCTTGCTGTCTAGCTGAGCAGGTTGTTGTTCCCTCTCATAACTTTTTGCTGTGTCCATCTCGTTGTCTTTGGATTGCCCCCACCAACAAACTGTCACCAACTAAGCAGACTAATTAACTTGTTAGTTATCATTGAAGTGATAATGACGTCGGTAGATTTCTGTCCTGGCTACAATTATTCGAGTTTCCACACTGGATTTGCGAGTGGTTGGGAGGGCAATGGATATTACTCATCTATGAGTGTTGATCCTTCCTTTTCGGAAGAAAGGATTGTGAGCCCTCTTCAACTTCTAAGTCAGTCCTGGATCCATTCATTACCCTCAGAGTCAGCTTCTGTAGTTGCTGCCCAGTTTTGCTCCTATTATGAGTATTATGGACCCTGTCAGGTAGGTGTTCAACTGAAAGATTAGGGGCTAACCGTCTTTCCATTAAGTATCCTGCATGCGATATTTCTCGACACACTATTAATAATGTGCAGCGCAATTAATTATAAATTCTTCTATAAACTTTGTTTAATCTCTATTTTAATATAAACATAATTGTGGATTAGACTTCTATTTTCTTATATTTATTTCAATAATTTTTATTTGTGTACTAGGCTAGTTTTAGAAAAATGTTGTCCAAGTTATGAGTGGTGTGAATATAATAATAGTTTTAAACAATTATAGCCAATATCTTTTTTCAATGTAGTTAAAAATGATATTGAATTATTAAAATTACCAATTTATATATATGAGCAATTTTTTCTTATTTTTGTTTTATGTTTGTTGGAGTATTATTATAGTATTAATTTCATTAATGTGCTTATGTTGATTTTGCAGTAAAATTAAAGTAGTATTTTTATGAATTAGTCATTTTTCGCCTGGTTCTATATGTAGTATATTAAATTTTAATTTGTAGGTTTTTTACTTAATTTTTTGTTCATTGTTTTTTTAAGATTAAAATTTAATTATAAGGACGTTTAAATGTTTTATTTATTTTATGTAACTTTTAATATGTTTCTTATGCATTCTTAAGTGTAAAGTATGCATAGTATATAAATATAACTTTTTTCAATGACTCAATCTAAATTATCATTTTATCACGACACCTAACAACTAAAATTGTATACTTTAAAAATGTGATTACTTACAGTTTTAAAGATTTTTGGCATGACAAAAACAGTAGCCTAAAAAATCAAAATCTAATGTTTTTCTTTAAACGTTTAAATGCCTTTAGACATATTATTAGGTCATAAACTCCTATTTTGAGTATGTTGAACTACTTTTATTAGTAATTATAGACTTAATCATTTCTACAAATCCGTAAAAACGGATCACAATGCGTGTTTAAATAACAAAAACTATAATTTTAAAAATATATCTACAGATTTAAAGATTTTCTTATAATAATTAGAACGTAAATTGTAGATAACATAATAGGACAAATTTAGATTTTCCCTCTAATAATGATTTGGAATGAATTGGGTATAGCTGCTTATTTTTTTCAAGCTAATTTTATAAACCGTTAGACATTGTTTTCACATGTTTTTCCGGTTTAACATGCCTGAATATGTTTCCTATTCCAGAATCATGACAATGGAAACCAGAGCTCGGACCCCGTGTTCCCGCCTAGTACTGTGGAACTACCGGATGTGACACCTGGGGAGTCCTCTACAGGTCGCCAGGGGGGCAAACACCGTCTACCTTCCTCCTCACCCTCGTCTGTTTCATCGGTGTCTACGGGCGGGTCCTCATCTCTCAGTTCCCTCTCGAGTAGTGGGGATGAGGCTGAACCACCCTCCAAGAAGCATACACCACCACCACGACCCGCGGCCAAGGTGAGTTCCTGTCCATATATGTTGCATTTTGCCCTTTCTCACTTCATCGTCTTAAATGTTGAAAATGATAAAAGTAACAGTTCACACTGTTAGAATTTGTCATCTTCATTTATTAAATTAATCTTGTTTTAATATATACAATTTATATGTTATATTTCAAATATTATTGGAGACTAGTTTATTTATACATTATGATATATTACCTACTGGTTTGAACGAATAAAGAATAACTATATCTAATGTAACTTTGGTAATTATTTTATGATTTACTTTAGATAACTGAATACATATTTCTACTTTCATTTTAAAACAGTTTATACATCTTATTTTAAAATAATATTAAATATATACGGATAAGTATTCTGAACAAAATGTATTTAATGTTTCTAAATATGATGGAGGTTGTGGTAGTTTATAATAACAGTTTTTGAACAGTATAATCATTTCAAATATTAAAATAAATGAACTTTAAATGTTGCAACATTTAAAGTACTATTATTTTTTTTAATATTTGGGGTGATATTGTTAAAAAAACTGTTATTATAAAATATTAATGTGTTCAATGGAACCAAACGTTACAATAAATGCTAAAATAAATAGGCAGTTACATAATGTATCTAAATGATAAATCATGAGTTATCAAAAGTTAAGTTACAGATAAGATTATAATAAAAGTGAATGAAAATCCAACCCCAGTAAAATATTGAATAATTACGATGAAAGGCTAATTTTTTACCATTTTTAATATATTAATAGTTCGAAATGTTGCGGCTCCATTCTTACTCTTACTAGCCTTTATTGAGTAGGTAGTATCCATAATATATATATGGCTGATATTTTCCCATTTTTCATTATAAACTCTTGTCTGTTATATGGGTGTAAAAGAGGGTGTTTTCCACGAAACTAACTTATTTTTAAAATATCATAAACGATTGGTTATTTTTCTTACTGTGGTCTAACTTACTGACCTAGAGAAATTGTCAGAGTATGCCTATATTTCGATTCCAGGGAATATATTTTTGAGGACCTTTCACATTGCAAAACACATGCAAAAAGTCATGCAAGCTTATACTTCTTTTTCTGTTGACTTTAAAATAACAGTAAATGTATGCTGGAGATTTGTAGTTTCGGGTATATGGATAAGATTAAAGTATATACTGGTTATTGGTTGCTGCTATAATATGTGCTCTTTTTTTATGGTATAACTCATTATATAGTTGAACGGTAATTTTACCAAATGACATCGTTAGAAATTAATGACGAAACAACTTTCAGAAAATACACCTATCTTTGCTGACGGTATAAAACCACGGTCTTGTAACTAAATCCTGTATTTACGTGAAAAAAATCACCTCGCTTATTAAAAAAAGAACTACAATCAATTAAGTTTAGTTTGATAATGCCCACGTATATTATAAATACAGCTTTTGAATGATTAATTATGTAAATTCTTTCGTTTTTATTTGCATATTTACAATGTATGGAAACAAAATTTAATGTATATATAATATTGAATATTTTAATTTGTGCAGATTATGTTGATAGACTATACTGTAGCTATACCTTTTCTTGCAGTTTATTCAGGCTATGACTCCTGACAATAAAGTGTATATGGATTGTGCTGAGATGATTCCTCATGCATAAACTTTTTTTTTGGTTGTAAAATCATTTCCCCTCTGGATATAATACATTATATATTGCTTACTTTCTAATTTCACTGCCGCGTTGTTTACTGATTTTAATTAATAATTCATGTTTTCAATCTATGTCACGTGTCTTTTTCTCTGTTGCAGAACTCATTAGCCACCAAAGACAAGAAGATTAAGAAGAAGAAGAAGCAAAAGAAAGACCCCATGGCCCCGGCAAAGTAAACATAGCACCCTTTCATTTTATTTATTACCTCAATTAAGATTATTAATTACTTTATGTGCATAACATGCTGTATTAAGATCTACAACTAATTCACTCTAAGTAATATGATGAGTAAAGGCATATTCAGTGCATTATATTGTTCAGTGCGGAAATTGTGCCTTCGTTAACTCTTTTTACTGCTGCCATAATAGTATTGTAATAATAATACCATTTCGTCAGGGTATCTGTCTTCCTGTCTAACCGATACATTACTTATTTATATGCTTTAGTTTTCTCGTCTTTTGATTAAGTTTTTGCGTTTTAAAGACTTATGTGTTAACTATGTGGAGGGAGCGTCTGGGATTTTTCTAAGCAATATAATAAGGTATACCAAGTATTTATAAAACTATGAGATATTATTTAAGAGTCTATGAGTGTACATATTATGTCATCCAATTGGCATATTTATTCATGAAAGAATTACGCATTATTTTCTTTGCTTCGCTTAATATTACATATTACCAGTACTCACTAGTTTTATTACAGGTATAAAATTTCAGACATATAATATTATCCATTTAACGTTTTTCTATTAATTTTGAAATGATTTGTATATTTGACTATTTTAAATATTCTACCATGACAGTATTTAAATAATTACACTAAATATTTCTCACATTTCACATTTAGTAGTGTTATAAGTTATAGTTTCATCTAAAAATAATAATTGTATGTTTTAAGCAACCGAATGAAGTTGTTTAACTATAGACATTTATTGACCGTGAGATCTTTCTTCGCCTATTAATATTAAAACATAAATATAAAATACACAAGAAACCGATTAAGAAATAAAATAGAAAAACTTATTAAATTCAGAGAACTAGCAAACATGATTATAATTTATTATAATATTGTATTTCATGCAAAGTATTTAATATATTGTCAATAAAATGATGCTTTTTAAACCGGTGTAGAGGTGGCGGCCTGCAAAAATATATCTCTTTATTATTTTTCAAATTCTATTTCAAAATTCCTCAATTGTTTGAGATTCCAATCACTGACTTGATAATACCGTATTGTTCCCTATCTCGCTCTGCCCCGTCCCGGTGTAGACCAGTGTCCGCCTACGCCCTCTTCTTCCGAGACACCCAGGCCAGTATCAAGGCTGGGCGTCCTGAAGCCACGTTTGGAGAGGTCTCCAAGGTGATTGCCTCCATGTGGGACCATCTCGAGGCTGTCAAGAAAAATGTGAGAGTTACTCCTTTCTTCTGTTTATTTATTTTAATGCATTTAATAAATGTTTTAATTCAGACAGTAAATAGTGCATAGTGTTGTGGAGCTAAATAACCTTGTTTTATATTAATTGGTCATATTGTGCTTAAATTATAATATTATAATATCTAGTAATGCTTACTCATCAATATTTGTTTATTTTTATACTACAGCATTATGTATATATTTCTGCAATCGCACTACGATTGTGGAGATTTTCATTTAATTTACTTATTTTTATATATCTAATTAACTAATAACCAAAATCCTTCGAAATGTTATGGTTTAAGACAACGTACTATGAAGAAATACATGTTTGGTGCTTTTTATGTCATTTTCGGCAAAGTTTTTCAATAATGAAATGTACATTGTTTAGTATTAAACATTTTTATACACATTATTTTCTTATGTTAGGAAAGCATAATATTGATGGATTAACTATTGAAGCTTTAGGCTTTGATATGACGGTTCAGTATTTACATTTGTATTATGCTGTACAATGGATTTATCTACGCATGTTATAATATTTCGAATGTATATAATATGAATCACAGCTTTAAAATATTTATTATCCGGTCCTGGAAGAACTATTATATTACAAATAAGACAATATACATAGTATGATATATATTAATTATTTATATTGGAACCTATTGTTGGAACGTACCACCTGAATTATATATCTTGTTATATTGTCAACAATTGACAGTTTGAGAATTTATGTCTTCTACGAGTCTTTCTATCTAACTTAGAAAAGATTATATTTGCCGATATCGTCAAAGGTTTACTATATAGGGACGTTATGCAACAAAATATAGAGAACCGTGGTGATGAAAGCGAAATTGCAAGTGTTCCGACCTACCGCCTCCAGCAAAAACACATTATTTAATGTGCTGTTTCGCCAGAGAGTTGCAATATTATTGTTCAGTAGGGTTCGTCTAGCACCTTAACTTCAGCTTCTTCTGGACACCCCTGTGACCCGCTCTGCCTTTCTGTGATTTAATTACCACCTCTCGACCTAATCTAGTCTATAGCGTCTAGCTGCATTATCAACAACATTATCGTATCAGTCATTCAGCCGACGAACCTTTGCTCATTTCTAATTCATCAGTTGTATCTTTCGTTGCTCCGCATTCACGCGTGTCGTGGAAGCCACGTGCCAGGACACTAATAACGACCCAATGGCGTGTTCAGAGCATTTCTTCCTCTTTAATTGGGGAGCGGAAGAGATGGGAGTACATGGCGAACTCTCTTGGAAGAAATTTAGTTGTATTTTGTCTCTTATAGACGGATTCTGAAGTCTTTTCTTCCTCAGGCTGGCAGGTTTAAGTATTGACATGAAAATAATAAAAATAGGGAAGAGAAATTTTATAAAATATATTGCTTTTGACTTTAAAGTGGTTGTCCCCTTGGGCACAACATAATCCAACATAATATGTATTTAGCTGTTGCATTATGTTATTTATATTATTTAATGTAAATCATAAACATATATATTTGGTTGTGGTTCCATCCAGATTTTTGCATATCGTTTTCGGAGTAATATTAATACCATAAACATTTATCAGCTGGGGTTAACTGCAGTATTAGTTTTATTGGAAATTGATTTTTGTATATGTTTTTCCTTTGAGATATTTGCAAAATTTAAACAATTAGATTTTAACTTACAAGTTTAACCGCACATATTGTTCGAAACCGCATATTAATAATTAATGTATATCCATCTAGATCTTGTATTTGGATGTGCGACACAACATTTTCAATATTATGTATATGTATATATTCATAATAATTCTATGTACCTACTATTATGATAATGAATATGTCTTTCCATCTGTTTAGTTACTTATTTACCTCCTTTTTAGTGTTTAAAAGTCTATTTTAGTTATTCTATTAAAATAATGGTTTTTGACCTATATACTATTTAGAGTCTATATTTAATTTAATAATATTTTCATGATTTAATATATGATAAAATGTGCTTTAAAACTATATCTTTAGTAGCTAGCATGATTTGTCAAAATCTCAATCTTAAAAATTAATGTTATGCTTATTAAATTGAAGGCATAGAAGCAGATTTGTTTCAATAGATAGTTCATTAAAATGTCTATAAATGAATCAAATTATGATGAACATAATATACTTTGTTTTGTGTTTCACTAAATAATTAAGCTAATTTTGTTAATGCAGCACTCACTACAGCGGAGAATATATATTATAAAATGGTCTCTCGTTTTGGAGTTTTCATTATTAGCATTTCATTCTGTTGCCATAATTCAATTTATTATCTTTTCCTGAATATTCCTAAATATATACTTATATAATTATAGAAATATCATATTTTATTGATAAGTTGTGATCTTTTTACACGTTTTAAAGAACTGGATGTATCTGCAGCGTAATTAATATGACTGTAAACTGTGGTTTGCGCACGTGTCCAAATAGGATATGTTTTAGAAGCAGTATGTCTTTATTCAATATAATTTATGTCATATATATGCGCATGTTAAGCAGCCAAACTGTGTATATATATAGTTTTACTATACTATGTTTTTATAGTTATGTTTTCCGCGGGTTAGTTGTAAGAATTGTAAATACATATTGTATTGTCATCCCAGCTGCTGTTGTCGTGAATTGTAAATAGGTATACATATATCATCGCAGATTACTGCCAAAATCTGAAATAAAATAGTTGGAAATTAAGCTTAATATACAGAAGGTACATGTGGCGCTATCTATTAGCACACGTGCTTGTATGAACCACTGATTTCTTTCTCGTAGTCATTTGTTTTTTTATGAAATCTTTTCACATTTTGTGTCAGTTCATAGTCTTGGATTTAGATTGATGGTCTTTTAACTACTGTTTTTATTTTTTGTAAGTCTTTGTTTTGTCCGCTGCGAGTAAGCGATATATATATTTTTAGCTGTTCATAGTCGCCTATGTATATACCTAATGTTTATAATACGTATGCTTTGTTTTGGAAAGTGAAGCTTCTTCGTTTTCTCCCCTGAGCTGTGGTAGATAGGTAGTATTGAATAGCGTCAACTATATTTAGGCAATTATTTTCCTATCTACTCAATCAAGCGTGATATCTGCTTGTATGAATTGTTGTCACAATTGAATTCGTGCAAGCCATGAGTTTGGCTGTAATTTATAGTTCATATTGAGTATAAAAGAGTTTCAAATAAATTTTCCCAAAATTCACCTTTAACGAAACTTTGGAAAATACTTTATTCGTGTGAGGGGAAAGTGTTATAGCTTATAATTTTTATCTCCCTGTAGTTTCAACAATCTTTATAGGCATATTGTCATAGTAGTGATATAAGAACGATATCGTCTGGGGATTACTTGCTTTGCGTGTCATTTTTGAATTAATTTTCAGAGTTGATTATTGCGCAACCTTTGCGCTTGTATAGTCCTAATAATTTCTGTTGTTACCATGGTTTTGTTGAGGATGAAGCACATTCAGCGTAAGTAGCCCCTTTCCTTTGCCCCGCCCATAGATAATTTCCCGTCTTATACAGGACTACTGTTTACGTGTGACGAGTGATTATATCTCCTAGAATGAGTGGATAGGAAAGTATATTTATAACAGCTGGCATACAGTGTTTGATAACTTGAACAGCATCACGGGGCCGGGAGGTATCTAAAGTAATATATAAGCTATCAAGAAAGGTATAAATATCTCATTCCTTAAGATCATTACATTTTATTCTTCTTAGCTATATTTACTCACTTATACAGTGTCAGATATATCACTTTTTTCAGGAGCCAATATTTTTGACATAAGAATTACCTACGCATCAGCAGTGTATAAAATACTTTGTATAAAAATGTAAATTTACAGCGAAAAAGCTTCCACAAGGATCCATTCTTCAGATTTTCCAGATAGCGATTTAATCTTTTGCTTGTACATGATTGTTTTGCATTTACATATATAAGTATAAGTGTGCATATTAAATGTTATATTATAGTTTGATGCTCACTGACGTGAGCTCTTACTATGTGACATGGACAATCGAGATAATTTGTTCCCCAATGGTCCAGTGATGCTGGGTGTCCCTCCCCATTCTCATTCGTTTTGTAAAGCTTCTGGAAAGTCGACTCTAAAGCAACAGACCGAGAAATGGAGAAAGGGAAGGCTAGAGAGATAACATATGATAACATTTTATTTCCTACTTACAAGATGTCAGGTGCATAGTCCTTATTTCCAATAGTTTTATGGATTGACTTTGCCGAGGGGCTGGTTATTTTTTTACTGATGTTTATCGGGAAGTGTTGAGTGGAAATTTTTCGCGAGATGAGGACTACAAAAAATCGCAATTGGACTATCTGATGGGATGAATTTGATTCCCTACGATTGTAGCTGCCAATTGTTGAGGAGTGTCTACTGTAAATTAAAACTATTGTTGTGTTTTGTGTAAACACTGTGTTTTAAGTGTTCATATACTTTCTATTCTGTAAAATTATCGAACAAAATAGGATATTGCTTTTATTATTATGGTTTCGTTTTAATTTTGTTTGTTTAATTATTTCTGAATGTATGAAAATATACAAATGGACTAATTTAGGAAGCGTTTTCTGTATTTTAGTTAATTCAACCTAAAATTATAAAATAGGATAACGTTTATTAATCTAATTCAGTTTAAAGACTGCCATAGATAAAATACAATTCGACGTTTTGGTCTCAACTAGTAAAGTAGTCTCTGGTTGAGATTGATTGGTTGTATTTTAAAAATAAACATTTCTTTTACAATAATAAGTTTCTAGCTTATTGATTTGTACAGTGAATTGACTGCTTCCTACAACCACTGCAATAGCTATTATTAGTCAATACATGAATTTGTTGACATTTGATTTATTGCCAGTTGACTATATATTTCAAATTGAATTGCAGCAATAATTCTGAAAGTTTATTTATATATACCTATTTTTGATTTTTATTAATAAGTTACACATTTTTTATGGTCTATTATTTTTCTTTATTTGTATGACATTGATTAAAAATATGTTAATTTATTTATGTTTTTGATCGATATTGTTTTTATAAATTATTTAAATATTGTTTCAAAGTTTTTCAGCCAATCGGATAAGCATATTTTATAATATTTTATACAGCGTTAGTGTACAGTAGTTAGGCGTTAACGGTTATTGATCGTACGATTAATACATATTTCGGTTATTGTAAAAGTGATTTTATGACTTACTGAACTGATTATTTATTCAGCGTCCTTAGTAACGCATCTTAGTTTCAGTTATTTATTTTTGTAAATCTGAAACTGCTTAATCAGTCATGTGAATGTGTTCTCTTCGGGATTAAGTTGGAAATTATTGTAAACTTAAAATTCAATTGTTTATTTTGCAGGACTACAAACTTAGAACAGATACAGCTAAAAAGGAATATCTACGGAAACTGGCAGCTTATAAAGCTAACTCTATCAGTGGAGTAAGTGTATTACCTATATGTATAACTTATTATATATATATTTTAAATGTTTATAGATATATTATAGTTATTTTAATATATGATTAATATATATATATATATTATAATTATGAGCATAACAAATTGTTGTCGTTTTTATTGTTTTTTTTAAAATTAATTTACCTTTTAGTTTTATATTTATTTTTCTTATAAAATATCTTCTTGTTAGATTAAATAGACAATTTTGGTTGCTTAAATAAGCTTATTATTGTCGCAAGCATTATTATAGTACTATGCATGTATATATTAGTATTTTGATTTATTAAGTAAATACTTTATTTTGCTGTTCATTTATGAAATAGAAATATTTGTTTGAAAGTAACTCTCTTTAAAGCCTCAACCATAGATTAATAATAATAAGAAGTTTTGATTGTTATTGATTTTTGAAAGTAGTTTATTACTAAATAATTCTTTTGTAAATTTAGCTGCAGTTAGAACGTTTATTTTATTATTAATGGTTTTAAGTATAAATGTAAATTACAATTTTTATTTTTATTTAAACAGCATAGTACGTTGATTATAATTGTTTGAATGTCTTAAAATTTATTTGGTTAAAAATAATTTACGCTACTTTTTTTAATCGTAATTTCGTAATAAGTATCGTTATTTTTTTAGATTAATTACAGTTTGATACATTTATTTGGGAATCCTGTACAAGTTCCACTGAATGTTTTAATGCCCCAGATAATCTTAAAGATCCAAATAGTGTTATTCAGCAAAGTTCCTTTTTGATTATTTACCGTTTATAATAAATATATCTGGTTAAAATAATAAATGTAATAATATGGCGACGGATACAAAATTGTATAACTAAGTATTAGTAAAAATTATATGTTTTAATGAATATATAACACATGCATCTTCCACATTTATTATTTTAATCTAATAAAAATGTTAATTAAATTTTCATTTAAATTATATTTTTTAATGTTTTTTTAATTTTGGTTAAACTTTTAAACTATGTATAGGTTAATTATTACAAATATTTAAAACTTGAATAAGTGGTTAATTCGCCTGTGAAATGCTTATTAAATATATTAATATACTAATTAAGTAATTGATTTATGAACTTCTATAATATTCCTTATTTCAATATAATCTTTTTTTACAACATCAGTTATATTGAAATGCAAAATTTTAGGAAACCCCGGAGCCTGTGGAAGAAAAAATGTCGCCTCAATCTACAAGTAAAAACCAAAAGCAGAACATAAAACATGAGGTCATTGATTATATTATTGTAAGTTGAGTTTTTCGGAATTACTTATCATTGGGTCATGTATTACATAATATATACTCTGCTTAATAAAT
>JAYRBW010098514.1:0-19946 GCA_036023295.1 Invenusta paracnida | reverse complement strand
AGTTTCCCACATTAAATTATTTTTCAATGTTTTTATTTTAATAAACTGCTATCTAATAATATATTCATTTATTTTAATTATTTTTAACATAATAAATATTAATAATAATTGAGAAGATTCTTGATAATCATGGTGTGATACAGTTTTAACCCCTTCCCAGCCAGGACACCACGTGGTGTCCAACCAAGTTATTGATATAGGCAATTATCTTTAGCTTAGTCCTGGCATTTGAGAAAACATGAAATGTAATTTTAAATGTAAATTTTCTATGACATTTTTATTATAATTTGTTTTACTGCATCAAATTAATTGTCACCTAATTTGTTTTACTGCATCAAATTAATTTTCGCCTAATTTGTTTTACTGCATCAAATTAATTGTCACCTAATTTGTTTTACTGCATCAAATTAATTGTCACCTAATTTAATTTTCCTCGTGTTAAAGTGATTGGAAATATTTACCTGTTTTTTCACCGTTATGTTTGCTTGATAAATAGGTAAGCAATATTTTATAAATTTCAATAACTTTTATTATATGACATTACTGTTCTAATTTATTTTATACCATCTAATTAATTGTTCAATTTTACTATAGGTACATATGTTACATATATATATAAAGTAAGTATTGGATAATACCAATTTTATAGTGAAGAATTCAAATATAATGCGTATTTTTACCTAGAATCAACA
Source organism: Invenusta paracnida (assembly GCA_036023295.1). Classification (NCBI taxonomy): domain Eukaryota; kingdom Metazoa; phylum Platyhelminthes; order Proseriata; family Coelogynoporidae; genus Invenusta; species Invenusta paracnida. The sequence continues at coordinate 19,254 of JAYRBW010098514.1, read as the reverse complement.
CCATTGAATATTTCTATTAGGTACCATAAAATAAATAGATAATTCACAAATAATTGTCTCTATACTCTATAATAATGCATAATAAATGTGTATCAACTCTATGATAATGTATAAGTTATAATAATATGTGTATCTGTATTTTTCAGATAATTTGATATGGCTTGTAGTTACACACATCCCAAAAGGCCCATACTTCCAGTTTGACGATGGGGTATCAATCAGGATGACGATAGCTCTGAAGATGATTTTGAGCTTCATGATGATGATGCGGATTCAACCGAAATTCCAGAGGAAGTATCCAGCAATAGCAGCAGTAATGAAAGTGAAGATGAAGTTCCTGCTGATGACTGGAGATATGTAAGAGTTGGAGATTTTACCAACATGTGTCACCCCTTTGAAGGTGTTCAGGGCTGGAATGTGCCGCAGCCTGTAGAAATTCGGGAATACATCACAAGATTTGTCCCAGATGAATTGTTCCAAAAACTATGCGATTGGACCAATGCCTGCACAAACATAGCACACATTGAAAACTGGAAGCAGGTGGATGTTGCCTTGATGAAGAAGTTCTTTGGATTGACCTTGGCTATGCCATTCACCAAAAAGGCAATGATTGATGACTATTGGTTGACGGAACCAATCCTGCAAACCCCATATTACTCTAGTGTCATGGCAAGGATTCAATACAGAAGTATTTTGTGATTTATTAGATTCTCTGATCCTAATTTAGTTGAACTGGGCAATTGCAACAGTTGTATCTTTCAACTGGATGCAGAAATTCATTGTATATGCCGCTAATGGGTCCCTGATTTTGAATTATCATTGGATGAGAGCTTGCTCCTCCACAAGGAAGTTTGATATTCAAAATGTTGATTTGCACTAAGCATGCAAGATTTGGAATAAAAATTTACTTCCTGTGTGACTCTTGGATACATGCTTGCAGCTGAAGTGTACTATGGGGCAGGAACTAATATTTTAGTCAATGAACCAGGCACAGAGGCATTGTCTAAAAGTGAATTGGTGGTGGTGCACTTGCTAAAGAAAGCTGAACTTCTTGACAAGTGGTACACAGTTACGTTGGACAATTGGTATACCAGCATTCGACTGGCAGAGTATCTCTATTTGAGAAAGACATCTATGAGGGGTACCATCAAGACGAATCGTGGCATTCCGAAAGTCCTTCAGGAAAAAAAGCTTCCACCTCTAGGGATTGCCTACATGGTCAAAGGTGATCATTTACTGGCCGTCAAGTTTATGGATCGAAAGGAAGTGTATGTTCTCTCAACTGTGGATGATGCTGGCGTTGTGCAGAAAACAAGACACTTTAGAGGGGAGACAGAGCCAGTGTTTATACTTCCTGCGTTTTATAACGCTGAGCGTTTTTTTGTGAAACTCAGCGTTATGCGTTTTTTTCTTCAGTTTTTGTCAGTGTCTGCGTTTTTTCTTTAGGTATACTTTAAAAAAATTATGCACGTTATTTATTTGTGTTTCTATCACTAAGTATTTTTGTATAAAGTGTCCAAAGCTGCTATGACCTAAAACTGTCAGTTTTCAATAAACTGTTTTCTATAATGTCTACTTTTTTTCTATACCTACATGTACGTAGCATGTAAGCAACATAGACGAAATTTAGTTTGATTTGTTTAATAGAATTGAATATTTTATTATTTAATATTTGTTTAGTAGAATTGAATATTTTATTATTTAATATTTGCATATTTGTTTAGTAGAATTGAATATTTTATTATTTGCATATTTGTTTAGTATAATTGAATATTTTATTATTTAATATTTGCATATTTATTTCATGAATATTGATTGACGTCGCCTATAAGTATTTTCCAGAATGTGTCGTCACCATAGTTGTTGCACTTGCCTGATTGCTTTTCATCATTTTGTCTTAATATTTTTATTTAATTCTAGAATTTGATGACACGGAAAACATTATTTACCCACCAATGAATAGATATGTTGGATGCAAAGGACTGGTTAACGGTAGGCGAAAAGGAGGACCAGGGCTTGTGCAAGATTTGCTCAACCCAAATTTCTGTTTCACAAAGTGGCATCACTAGTATTAGGCAACACATGAAGACAAAAAAGCACGTTAGTGCTATGACTGCTAAAGAAGGCATTCCTGATGTTCAACAATATTTCGTGCAAAAGCCCAAGCCCCAACCAAGTCATAGCGCCACACAAATTAATTCCATGAAAGCAGAGCTACGTTGGGTGTGGCATACAGCAGAAAGGTCTAAGAGCTTTTATTGTGAGGACAAATCGGCCCAATTGTTCACAGCAATGTTCCCTGACTCACAAATCGCACAACGTTTTTCATGTGGGAAAGATAAACAATCATATTTGCTTAACTTTGCAATTGCTCCACATTGTCAAGATGTTCTTGTACAAGACATGCATGATTCTACTCAGATACTTTGAATTATGTATTTGATTTTGACAAACTATTGTTCATATAGGTACCTAATTTGAAGCAAGTTGCGTGAAGAAAGCACTAATAGTGCTAATGAATTTTTAGATAGCCCGTCTCAATGAAGTTCTGATATTTGTATGTTAAAAATTGAGTTGCCAAAATTATAAAGCTTTATAATAAAAACAACAAAATTAATGAATTGGTGTGCCCATTGCAGCATTCTAGTTATAAAATAAAATTAATGGTAATAATAAATATTAATGCTCAACCCATACCTACACGAAAGAATACCAATAAATCTACTTAATATTGCCTCACATATTATACTAATAGAGTATAAATTATTATATATTACATATATGCATATTCATAATATTTTTATTATTCCGCTAGCAGAATTTCAAATTACGGGCAATACACATTTATAAAAGATGATAGGATAAAATAAATTTTAAACACAACAAAAGGTTAATCAATGCATAGATTTTTAAACTACTCTCAAATACTGCATATTTTATATTTTTATTTATATAATCCACATATATATATATATATTGTTACTTTTTTCTGGAGACAACTTTAAATATAGTTACTCAGTGTTATTGTAATATAATATTCAATATCTATGAGTATAGGTCATCTTCAACACTAGACTGCTTATTATCTCTATAATATTATACATATATATACACCCTACAATATAATTTAGTATGTATTTTGTATAGAGCATATTTAGTATGTATTATGTATAGAGCATATTTAGTACATATTATGTTAAGTACATATATATTATGTACAAGTATTTATAAGTTATGTAAGTACAGAGTATAATATATTTAAATCCTAATTTTATCAGTTTTTATTGCATACAGAGTTTTTTCATTTGTCCTCTCTTCTGAAATTAGGTCAGCTAGTGAGCGCACTTAGCAACAGTACTATGGGAACTTTTATGGGCCACATTATCCCCGGGAGTTTCTTCCTGGTTTTCTCAGTATGGTGGACCATCCGTATGCTCAATATGTACTTTCGCGGTGTCTATAGGGGTGGACCACGCTACCATGGCACGCCCACCTTCGATCTGGTACTGCCCGGTCGGGGAAACCAAAGGCGTACCCTACCTTTGGAAGGAGCAATGAAAGTGAGTAGTGACTTTAGATTGAAAACATGTTGTGCTTTTCAATGAAGTGAGAAACTCTTTAATTTCATAGGTTTGAGCACTGTAATGACCATGGCATCCTTTCAATCAACCTCCCATAAATATTCATACACAGTCCGTATTCGTAGATTATACCAAAACTTCATGAAATATTGGCTAGACAATCTTTACTAATCTTGTTTTGGAACTGTTCAAAATGTGATTGCAAGTGATTGACTTCGCAAGGTAACTTCTCAAGATAAAAAAAGAAATTCTTTTGAACTGTTCAAATCAGGAGTTAGTGTTTTTCGAATAATACTAAACCAATAAAAAGAATAACAGATTTATCAAAAAATTATTTAAGAATTTGATTAGTTTTATTTTTTCGGTAAATCTTTAAAATCAGTGTTATGTTAGTATACATATGTATATATTATCTATAAACATTTATAATCATTAATTGGCTATCAAACGTTCACCTTGTGTAGCTTTTAAATGCTTTACAGTAGAATTTTGTAGCTTACATCTGAAAAGAAGATCTGCGAACTGATTGTGAAATGACTAAATTATGGCAGACATTTACTAATAGGACTACACAAATGAAATAAACGCTGAAGTTGTGAGTTAGAATGCGATTATAGTTTAGAACGTGACCGACCTTATTACTTTGATATATCACAGAACTCTATATACATATATGTGAATTATAAATCATTGCGAAAATTATCACACGTTTTATGACCTATTATGTTTTTTTCCACAATTGTTTATTTTGGTTGTTTTACAGTTGGGCTAAAAGTTAATAATATATGTAAGTATTTCAAGTGGTGTATTTTTATTACATTGGTAAGAAGTTTTTTTACATTAAATGCACTGTTTATGATTTCTAACTAATATAAATGACTTTAAACTGACACAAATATGTTATAGTTTTCAAATGAGGTTTAGATGCTACTTGGCTTACTTCGGACACATTTATTAATCTGTCGCCAGAAGTCTCAACTAATCAATTGATTATTATTCTCATTGATGCATCGAAATCCATTTTTAAACACTTTGATTTTCACTACCCAATTGAGATTAATAATTGATTAGTTTAAACCATAGTTAATGAATTAAGATACAATCAGATATGAGTAGTTAACAGACTGTTTGCTGTTGAAAATTAAGTATGAATAACTATTTGTAAACCACTTATCAACCCATTTTAATTTATCAGTGGTTACTCTTATGTAATCATTTATATATTATTTAAATTACATTTTATATAAATTCTGTAGGTTAGGTTTAAACCTCTTCGATTCAATTGATTAGATAAAAATACTTATCAGAACTTGTTACCAAGTTTTTGTTCAACGTATAACCTTAAGTAGATTTTAGACTATAGCAATTATGTGTTTTTGAAAATATATAGAACAAAACTAATTACAAAAATAAAATACCAATATGAAAGCCTTTGGAGTTTTTTATTATAATACTCAAAATGTTAACATATGTATATTCAGATAATGACTTTTTCAAAACAAAGCTTCAAATTAGACTTTATATCATATTTCTTATTATCGGCTGCAGTATAATATTTAAAGAATAGAACAAAACTAATTACAAAAATAAAATACCAATATGAAAGCCTTTTGGAGTTTTTTATTATAATACTCAAAATGTTATCTTTCATATCATAACATATGTATATTTAGATAATGACTTTTTCAAAACAAAGCTTTAAATTGTACTTTGATATCATATTTCTCATTATCGACTGCAGTATAATATTTAAAGAATAGCGCAATCATTGATAACAATTTTTGTTGTTTTTCATTGTCTTTATACTGAAATATTTATGGTTTATTTTTACAAAGGAATGTTGTAAATCTGTTACTGTTATTAACGATTAAACAATATGGCACTGATTTTAGACATAAATTTAGCCAAAATAATATTTTCTACTGTGAAGATAGAAAATTATTGTTTTTATTCATTTAAAGGGTAAATATTTTCGTTGACACGTTTAGATCGTACGCAAAATAGAAATTAGAAATTGAATATTGTAACATTTCTAACTCTTTAAAACCAAACTTCTTTAAACTATGTCATGAAAATTTTACTATGTGAAGAATTATTAGTAATATTTCCCTTAAAAATAAACAAACCAATGATTCAATATTAGTCAACTCTGTAATTTTTTTCTAAGTTTTCCTTCCACTCTTTAATGACACAAATACACATAAGTTTTACAATATATCTTGGAAATGCATGTCTTTTAACTACTTTTCTATTTTAATAATAATCTTTAATTCTACTCACATGTTGCTACTATTGCAAAGCAATATCAATTCAAGCAAGTTTATTTATTTTTGTCATTTATTGAACGTTATAATTTACAGCGTTGATAACAACTACCATGTAAGTATATTCAGTAGTCTTAAATTGATTTACCTCTTATCTTACAAAAGATACTCAGTCAGCCATGTGCTATAGTAGGTATATTGCTGCAGTATAACATTCCATAAACATAATTATCATTATCGTATTTTTCGAAATTCAGCATGTTTATTATTTGCAAATATGGATATATTGATGCACTGTATCTATCAAAGTTGAAGAACTCTTTTATGATAGTCATTATACATTAATTTATCATTACCGGTAACATCACTAGCACTTTGAGATTGTCTATTATTGATCTATATTGGAGTTAGGTGATTAACTTATGTTTGTGTTTATAAGCTACACAATGTTAATTGTGTGTTTTTGCTTGTGCAGTTCTTGCAAAAACTTTAAATTAAAAAAACTCATTTCCTTTATTACACTAAAAGTATTTAAAATTATTAGTAAGTGAGTTATATTTATATTAAACAATTTCAAAATTTTGACGACTGTGGAAAATGTTAGAATAAAAATAACAAGCAAATTCTAACCTCTTAGAAAGTTGTCTATATAATTAAATTAAAAAAACTATATTACGATTATTAAAATATATTGAGTATACTTCGTATATTATGCACATAGTATAATCCTTTCGAATCTTCATCAAGTAAATAATTTTCACACTAAATTTGCTAACTTTTAATTTTCTAACATAGTTTACTAAATGTTCACATTCTTTCGACATTTCCCAAGATAATTATCTTTAACAACTGTCTTCGTTTTTAGAATTCATAAAAGTATTTTTTAGCAATTTACTCATTTTAACTTTATTGCAATTTGATAAATTTTGTGTTTTAAAACTTTATAAAATTGAGATGAGTATTATTTTAGAAAAAAATGTTGTTTAATAATAACTGATATATACTTTAAATTTTAAGAATATATTATGTAATATATATATAATTAATATTTTATATTCAAAATAATACATTTGAATAAAAAATTTACTAAATTTAAAAAGTATGTATACAAATATTTTTACAAATCGGTTATACAGGTTATCTGTTTGTTATCCATCCTTTCATAGGCACAGGTATTTAACTCTTTTTTTAAATTACTTTTACAGACATTTTGATGAAATTGTTTGATGGCATTTATTACTTCAAATTTCAGAAGCAATTATTACTGATGGACTTATCAACTTGTAATTTGTATAATTGGCAATGTTATATACTGCATTTGTTTCACTCAGTGAAGTGGCATGTAAAAACCCTGCAAGCAAATCACTGGAATCAAATTTTAAACATATGTTTCTTATAAAAAATTGTTTTATCTACCTACTTTTAAATTTCATAAATTTGAATAATTTAATCTAATTTACTCAGATCAATTAATATCTCTAGAGTTCCTGCTTCTAATTATAGCGTATGTACCTTTTTGTGAATATGAAATATATTATATGCATGCAATATGTTAATTAAAAGGTCAAGAGAGTAGAGATATGCTCTATTGATATCCTAAGAATACTGATATGTAAATTATTACTTGTACCTAACTGTATCATTTTCGTCGTATTATTTTGTGTCACTTCTATGTTTATATAACATGATTAACGATGTCTTCAACACATTGTTTTCATTCTAAATATTGTTTGTTACTAGTTTGTTATAATGGTCTTTTTTACTATTGCATTTCATTCTACAAATCTATGACTTTTTGTAGGTTTAATTCTGTAGTATATTATTAAATTTCTCTTTTTATATTAGTCGAGTCGAGTATATATGCTTGAAGTAGTGTAAAGTAAAAATGAAATATTTAAAATAATGAATAACAGTTTATTTGATACTTTATTCATTAAATACACGTAAAACTGATAGTTCTGTTAAAACATTATAGTTTAGTTAAACCACATTTAGGATGTCTTGGTGTAATTTTTTTTCTTCAATCTCATTAGATAGACATTATTTGTATTTTAGTACTACTGATCAATATAGGATTTGGGATATACACTATATTAAGTGCCCCAGCATATTTTTAGCATTTCCTCATTTTTCCTTGAATTCCTGGCATTTTTATTACTTGATAAATACATCACGTTTTCGTTCTCATAAATAGTGGGTTTTAAATGCTATAAAATATTTATTGTGCTATGTACTTTGATATTTTAAAATAAATTTTTATTTAATATAATAACTCAATAATTCGGTTTTTGTTAATATTTGTAATTTACTCTAATATACATAAATTAAAGTATTAAACTATTTATTTTATTTGTGGAAGTATCATTATAAAAAATGATTACTTGGTTTTTTTTCTTGGTTACCATAGAATGAATGATTACTTTGCATTGATTTACAAAATAATATATTTTGTATATTTATTCTGGGTACCTGTGTCTTACATTAACACAAAACTTAGCTTCCATAGTTATACTTCATAAACATCCCTAAAAAACCATAACTGATAGCATTCGTATACCTATTTAATTTACACGCTAATTTAATACTACTAACTTGCACTTTTATTCTTATCAAAATGGTGTTTTCAATTTGCCTATAGTTAGTTCACATAAGCTATTATTTCACATATATTTAATTCTGAGAAAAAATCTAGTCATGGTTAAAGTAGCTGTAAAGTTGTCATGACTACCTATATTTGTTATAAGAGATATTTTTGATTTTACAAAAATTATACGTATTTTTAACTACTTAGTTTAGATATTTCAGAACATTAGTTCCTATAATGCAAAGCGTACATTACTTATCCAGTTAATAACTCTGGAACAATACATATTTTATTATTGTTTAAATACATTTTATATATTTCTTATTTTGGTGGCAATATTACAATATTTTTAATATTATTTGGATTTAATAAAAAATCTTACTATTTTATTCAACTAGCTTTATCAAAAGCCAAAAGTACTTTAAAAATAACCACTAAACGGATGGAAACGTTATATAGTACCTAATAATTCATGTTCTTTTTGTATTTAATTTTAATAATTTGCTCCTCTTTTTCGATTATCATACAGATAAAAAAGAAAATTAAATGTTTTATATATTGTATGTATATTTCCTTCAAAATTATTATAAATATACTATTTGCTAAATATTTGCTTTTGTGTTATGAACCTTTATTTATTTTTAGAATATATAATTAAATTTCTTATAATTGTTTTGTAAAATTTATGTAAGTCTAGAATTTAGTCAAACTTAGTTTGAACAAAAAATGTTACAGCAATTGATTTTAAATAATACAGCGCAGAATTATACATATATGTAGCATCCTATATTTTACCTGACTTTGGAATCCATAGATTTGATATTTTCTCATATTTTGGAAGATGAAAAATATAATAACTAATAATAATATAACTTTATATCCGTTCATTTGGGAATGCTTCTAAATTAATGTTTATATATTTAATATTCCTGGTTGAATATATTTACATAATAATAATTTTTACAGCTATGTATGTATTTATTATTATAGTTACATACATATATGTCACGTATATATGCTATTTTTCATATATACCTGTTTCCTGCTCACATGTTATATTCTTTCATATTGCTTCTTTTCTTAACCGCCTACTGCTTACTGACCATTTTGTTTCACACTTTACGTGTATGTACAAAAATGGTTTATTTATATAATGTCGCAAATTCTAAGTAATATCAGTTGCTCTTTGCAGTAAAAATACATGACACGTAAAGATTACACACTTACACACAGAGATTATAATTCAATAATTAAAAAGGTATCAAAGCAAACAATAGAGAACATTTGAAAAGAATACACGTTTTTAATTGTTTTATGATTGAAAATTGGAGTGTCTCTAAAGAGAACGTGATATAATGTTCTATAGATGAGAGCAAACAACTAAACATGCTCGATCACGTGTCCTGGCGGTTTTATAGAGAAGAGTTTTATGTTAATATTATCATATTTTAAATATATTAGTTGATTGTTAATTACCACGAAAGTTTCTATACTATCGTTTCTATTATTTAAAAAGTATGATGTAGAACCTTTGCCTTATAAAAACGATATTTATAATTTTCTAACCATCATTGATAAGCTATTTTCTATTCAAAGATATTTCAACTTTTAAGGTTCTCCTTGACATTTACTATCCGACAATTTATTTTCCCTTCATTAAAATAACGAACTAAATAAAATAGACAGGATTATAGTGATATTCCAAAGTATCTTTAAATAAGAAAATTATCTAATGTTTTGCAGAATATTAAATATTTGTCAATGTTTATATAGTATTTCAGAATATTTAAATCTATCAATTTGGCTATTCCGGGTTTAGGATTACTCAACTACATACAAAATTTGATCAGCTTTGAATATTTTATATAAGTTTATGGATATGATGTCATTATTTCTCTAGTTTAGCGAATTGTAACGTTGATACAATACTTGTAAACTAGTCTGCAGATATGTTAATTGCGCAAGTCAGGAAATGTCCTTGTGCTTCAACGACTATTTATATTTTTATTCTTGAAATTGTGATTTTATAGTCCTTCGGTGTCCTTTTGTATTGAACTATTTCTTAAAAAAAGTAAACAAACAAAACTTTATTTATTCAGGTGGTGTTCACGAGCATTGGTATTATTGGAGAACTAGCCACCGGATTCAACCATACAACCGGTGCCTTCCACATAGGGAACGGACAGCATTCCACTATGTTCGCATTCTTCGGTGTCTCTGGAATTGTGGACCTTTTGGTCTACTGGGAGGCGCCCTTGCCGCCATACGTTGCCCACGCATGGGGCGCCATATGCTTTGCAGTGGAAGGCCTCCTATTTCAGTTCCACCTCCATGGTCGCTCCCCCATTGATGTTGTGCTTCACACACTCCTCGTCTACACAATCTGGGCCTGCTGTGCCATCATTATCGCTGAGTCAAGGTTCCCAGATCACCTCATCCTTGGTCTAACACGGGCGCTCTTGGTGGGACTACAGGGCACTTGGTTTTGTCAGGTGAGAGCTGAACTCAAAAATGTTTATCCATTGCGTTAAACGAGTGGCTTATTCATATGTAAATAAATGTATTAAACGGGAGTTGACTATCGACTACTATTTAGCAATAAAATTCGAGCCATTTCCAGAACGTCGCAAAAATATTTCCTGTGATTGAGGGTTGTACAATTAAGTATGTATTTAAAAAAAATATTAATTTAATATAACTTTTTTGCATTACTTTTTTATGGTGTACTGCTAATATTTAATGCAAATATATTTATAATAAGTGTTGATTATAATGAATTATTGTTATAATTTCAATATTTTTAATTGTATTTATAGCCAAAAACGAGTTTACTGATGGCTTTAAAACTTGGGTTTATATTTATATTTCAGTTCTATATTTATCCATTTAATCTATATGTACATTTAATGAATAGTATACTTTTAAATTATACTTATCATATTTAATAAAAAGTTGAATCATATTTATGTTTTGCTAATTTCAGTTAATTTCTTTCTCACTCATAAATTAATAACGGTGTTTACGCTACAATAAACCAACTGCGTAATAAATGCAATTTTAAAAGGATGCCCAACTCTTTCGGTATTCCTAGATTTGCATAATGGACGGTAAAATATATTTTTCTCGAGTTTTTTTCTAGTTTATTCTTATATTTTTTATTTACTATTTGTTACTTTTGTTACTATTAAATTGCGATATTTTAATCATATGTTTACAAAATATACTTCAAACTGAAATTAATATATAGTAATGAATTAAAGTATGAAACTGTATTTTGTTTATTGGAATTAAATATTGTATGGATATTAAATAGATATGTTTATAATGTTTATTCGTGTTATCATTTTATTTATTTTTTCTGTTCATTTTACTGGTTTTATTACGTTGATTATATTGTCAAAATTTATCCAAACACAGTTATAATGTTCTTGTTAAAATCTTTCGTAGTGAATAATAGAATAATATACCTGACAATTCTAATAAACAGTAATAATACGGGAATTACTTCTGAAAATTATCAAAACTTGAGCACAAAGGGTTTATTATACTCAATGAATTTTTACTAACCTATGTTTGAAAAATATGTATTTTTGTATTACATAACTAGTTACAAAAAAATATATTAATATTTTACTATGTTCTCATATTAAACAATACGGCGATTTCTATGAAATTGCTCTGATTTTTGTTAAAATTCCTATTTTTTATAAAATTATATTTTTTTATTGACATATTGTTCATAATTTGAACTCTCCCATGTATTTTATACGTTTTAAAATACATCTCAGACATAAATTATATTTTATGTATCGTAAGTTTCCACGTGCCTCTATCATACTGTTTTTAGATTTTTGGTCAAAATTATAGTAGGAACCTTAATTTAAATGCGTGTAGAAACTATATCATATATAGTTTATGTGTCTGGAAGGTATTTCAAAATGTATAAAATACTTGAAGAATTCAAGTATATATATATCAATATAACAATAATATAATCAATTATCAATTAAAAAGAAAAATAATGTTATCAAAAATATAAATTTTCACGAAAATCAGAGCAATTTAATAAAAATTGCCGTATTCTTTAATATAGTAAAATGTTAATATCTCATTTTGTGATTGGTTGCAATAGAATTTCATTTTTTCAATCATAGGTTAGTAGCAATTCATTAAGCGTAACAAACCTTTTGTGCTCAAATTTTGATAATTTTCAGAAGTAACTCCAGTACGGAATTTATTTCGTAATTTATACAAAATTATGAACTTAGAACTGACGAAACTTGAGTCATTTCCCTTTTTAATTGTTGCAATATTTCGAAAGGCTTTCTTACATCTTGATATTTTTAATTTGTAAATTAATATTCATATTGATATATTTACTATATAGGTCAATGAAAATTTCACGAACAAAAAATAATTAAGAGAGGTAGTCACTTTTTCTACCGAAAAGTAGTAATTAATAATTAGTGTTGATCAATATATATTTGAAGCAAGCATTTCTAGATGTCTGCAACAATAGGGGAAAGTCCGGCGAGCTTCATTATAAATTATTTATTTTTATAATTGTTTCAGGTATTTATTCGCATTATACGTAGGCATGAAATGTTTGTTCTATAAAATATTATTTTAAAGTTTTATTTATGTTCCATACAACTCAATTTGAAGAAGTCTCTATTAAAAACTCCAGATTTCTAGTGCATTTACGTAATTTAGTTTTTTATGAAATCTTGACCACATGAAAAATATAATTTCAATATATTTAGCTATATATTTACAAGCTAAGTATACTTAGCTCCATATTAATAAAACAATAAATAATCTGTAAAATATGATATTTAAATGTACTAGTTTTATAGATTTATAACTTTTATATACATGCGCTGATAAACTTATCTTCAGTGTATGCATTTATTTTATTTTTCTATGTGTGTATATTTTTATGCTACTTTTATTTACGTTTAAATAAAATCTATGCTGCTAAAATTAAATAATTCAATACTAATTTTGTAAAATTATATTTTTACTTAATTAGCTTTACAATATTTGTGACTAACATTTTGGTGTCTTTGCTTTATTTCTATACTCAAACTTTTTAATATATCAATATATGCTTAGAGTAAATAATATTAATTACTCTACAGATTTTGTCACACATAATTTTCCTAATTTTATTCATTAATTAATTCAATCAATCAGTCCAAAAAATATGACAGTGGCACGCTAATTGACCAATTTGTTGCCTTGCTTATTAATCAAATACTTTTAAGTTTAAAATATTTCAACTTATATATGTGTTATACTGACAGGTGGGTGGAGTGCTCTACCCCCCATGGTCACCCGAACCACCCTCCTGGGTCAAGTCACAAGGACACGAAGGACCCATGATCGCCACCATCATATTTGCCTGGCACATCATGGCCATGGGAGCATTCCAATTAATGACTGCTATCTGTATTGGCCGCTACCACCGCGCAAGAGCCATTCCATCAGCACTTGATGTTCAAGGGGGCAATAGTGGTATCAAACACGACACTCGAGGTTATACCGTCATGTCGTCCAATGCCGACTCGGTCCCTCTTATTTCTGCCAATGATAAAGGCATGGATTCAGATGAGCAATCGTGCTAACCCTCAAAAATATGTTGGCTAGCTTAATTCAAGCGCAAATTGCATAAATCGATCAATATTTTGCCTATAAAGTTACCTTACCTAAGCTTTATGTGTCGGTACTGTCTATACCAGATAATTACTTAATGTTTCGACGATGACCAACCTGAGAATTTATTTTGACATCCTGATGATTAGTATACATTCATTTAAACCTTGATACAGAAACATTGCGGGCGTGGTTGTGATGATATCCTGTGGCTGTTAATTAGATAGATTCTTTGCTGTGCTTAGGCTATAGACTGTTCTCGTATCACATGATTAATTTTCTGAAATGTCACTTACATTTATAATGCAAATAAATGCAATATTATTTCTCTAAGAGTCTCTAAGTTTGCATTCGTTTGCAACTAAAATATATGAAACCAATTTCTAGCCTAGATAAAATTTATTTAGTTTAAATTAAGTTAATTGTTTCTTTTAAATTTTACAATTTTTACATACCATTTTAGTATTACTACATACCAGTTAAAACATTAAAATTGCTTAATTCCCAGTGTGTACTTTATGTGCGTGTATCTTCCCTTTTCAAGTATAGTACAACATTTGAAATTGGGTAAATGTTAATTTAATATAAACTGTTGTATATGTGTCGCACTATGACTATATACATAGATCACAGTTCACTTTTGTTCAACTTGGCCTTATTGAATTTATTTGCGTTTTATTGACTTGTATCTTGTTATCTTATCTGTGTGACGTATACATTATATATAATATTTCAGAATTTATAGATGAAATTATACACTTGCGCATTGTTATAATTTAGTTATATACTTAATAATTAGCAATTCTGCCAAACACACCATTCATTTATTACGCCTAAATCATATTTATGTGATGTTTTTAAAATGACTTACACGATTTATATTTCAATGTTACACGCCTATAATGCAGTGATGGTTGTATACAAATTTTATAAATATATACATATTAGTACAGGTTTCTTTATTTCTGCTTGCAATGTCTACCGATCGCTTCTAGATATTTCGAGTTCATATTAGCATACATTGAAAACTAATTGTGTTTCATTTCACTGTCATTACTATATATTTTAAAACATCATCTTTGCATTCACTATTTATGAAATCAAGTTATGCATCTAATATGTATTGTTTTCTTTCACTCTCTTAATTGTCTTTTTTGTCTTTAACTGTTTTCTCTTCAATCGTTATATTTTGTACCTGACTTGTATTCGAATTCACCTTGCTTTGTCGACGTCTATTTGTGTATTTCAAAATTTCAAAGTATAGTTTTCTTATCATCATCATTTACACGACCACTTGAATTCCAAAATTTCATGACACTACATTTTATTTAAATGATATATCTGAGAATATATATTTGTGTTGTATACAAAGAGTTAACTTTTAACTTGTATGAATAAACTTCTTGGGTCATGTTTATAATTAGAATAGCTAACAAATATTATATTTTATTGCTATGGAAACCTTTAATCAATCAAAACAATTAAAGTTTCAAATAAACTATACGCATTATTTCTGTGCTATCAAAATGTTTTAACCATGACAAGTTTTTTTATAATTTAAAACTGTTACAATAGTTTGGAAATATAATGTAGTTACATATCGTATAATTTTCAAATGATATGAGAAGTTTATTAAATTATAATGTACTCTGATAATTACAAACACACTAATAACAAGTATCAAACATTATTTTGAGCACAATGAATAATTTAAAAGCAAGCAGTTTCGGAGACGGAGGTCTACGTAGTTATCTAATAAAATATAGCTGATCTCATATTCTTGTTATAAATTTATTCGAAGTGCGCTTCCAGAATGAGGAACTTGCATTATTTAGTAAAATACAATTATTTAACAATCATTATTTTTATTGTCTACTAAAGTTACTCTTAATTGAACTATAAAATATATTTTGTATTAGACAGAATTTTGTTCACTAAACACAATACATAGTCTCCAATTGTGAAATAGCTTGCGCCATGCTGTATGTAGTGTATAATATGGTTTTACTATGTCGGTTTCAGATGAATAGAAAAAAACATGCTTATTTCTAAGCTGCACTCTTGTTTAGTAAATTAAGTAAAGTACTCTATTTTATTAATGCTTAGTATTAATTCTTAGTATTATTCTTAGTAATACCCTTTTTTGAACTAATCAATGTTAGTAACATTGTTACATGTATAACGCAATATACTGGTTATAGTTATATATTACCAAATGTTAATTTTACTAAATGCAAAAAACGTATTAAAGCTTATTAAATATATTTTAAAGAGAAAAGCCAAGACATATTGGTACATAATTATTGAATAAAAATTCTACATGTTTCGAATCCACATGATTCATCATCAGGAAAACATTTTTAGAAAAAGAGCGATAAATGTACGATACGATACGAATCAATATACAGTGTATGGCCTTTATAACGGCACACTGTATAAAAGGAGAGAGGGAACGTTAAATAAACGTTATTAAAACAATGACACAATAAACAAACTGAAAAACAGAATTACAAAGGAAAATTTGGAAAAGAGATAAGACAGACAAACACTTAGTTAAAGACACGAAGTATGAAGCACCATTATATTATTTAAAGAAATATTAGGATTATAATGTTTAATATACAAGGCTTCTTTAATGGAAAGTTCAAAATTATTATGAGCACAGTCAAGAATTTTAAAGTTAAGAGAGTTTTTTCAGGAGTTACAAGAAGAGATGTGAAAAACATATTTTGTATCTTATTCATTACCTTTGATTTTTGAACAATGCTTTCCTAAATATATCCCTTATGGCTTATATTGACTTTATTAAACTTAATGTTTGTGTAACAATATAACAAATATTTTTTGTGCAATTTAGCACTTGAGCTGTTTAAGAAGTAGGCTCTATTCTAAACAATTAAATCATAATTAGGAAGCTATACTATTTAGGTAGATCTTAGAGTTAGTACACTTAATAAATTAAAATGGTTAATATAGGATGGATTCGAGCCATTATTGACACTGTACTCATGGAAATAACACACAATATTGAGACCCTACCATCTTTTCCCCCTCCTTATGTTATCCCTTACACTGAGAACACATACACAGTCCCCTTTGACTACCACTTAAAGTTAATGATTGATAAAAATAATAACAATATTATATTACAATTCTCATTTTATAAGTTAATGAGTGTATTCACTATAATAGACATCATCTGTAATTTTATCACTTTTTATATTTTTCTCTATTAATTGCCTGGTTGTTAGGTTAATTAATTGTTATTAGGCCTAGGGTATATATGATATCACATATTAAGACTGCAAAATTGGAATTTCTCACCACTGCTACTGAAACTAGAACTGTGATCAGACAGAGAATTATCGCGAATATAAAATTTTATTTTTCGACAATCATAAAACATTTTTTTTAGAAATTAGAGGTGTCGTTTCATACAAATTGATTTTCATAACTTAGCTAGATAAAAGTAAAAAAGATATGGGCGCCGGCATTATTACACATATAAGATAAATAGAAAACCATATGACATAAAACCTATAATTGATTATTCAGTTGGCATTTTGCTTAAATTAAAAATACATTGTTGTTCACTTTAAGACATTCTAATATCGATATTTGAGGGCCTATTCGAGCATTAAGAAATGAAGTTTACATGTTTTGGAGAACAAAACACGTACCGTCATAACGCTCAATAACGGAGTAGGTATATAGAGTATTTTAACACGAACCAAAACACCCACTCGAAGCATTACTTAATATCCTTGAACAGTCACAGATAAGTACGGGGTTTACTTGGATGCATGCGAATATAACATTTCGATCAATACTGTATGATGATTAACTTAAGTTATTGATGATGTACTGATGGATTGATAATTATTTAACTATAATTTATCTACAATCGTCTGATATTTGAATACTGTGGATTTTTGAGCTAAATAATAAATTATGAATCACGAGAAAATTTTCCATTTTGTAAATATATTTAGGTACCTACCTATATGTACATAATTGTAATACATTTTACTGTGAATTTCGATCAGGCTAGAGCTGATAACAATTATTGATATAAAAGTATCGGTATAATTACAGATAGCTTTCACGACTGCATACAAACAAAAATATATTATTATATTCAGTATATGACCCAAAGATATCTTAAGAATGTTAAGAACTTAAAGTTCTTATTAAGTTTATCAATTTTTAAATCGTTGGTTATAGATAAACAATCTTTAAAAATTGTTTAAGAACTTTCAAGGATTCTTTAAGATCTTTTAAAGATTCTTTTTAATAAAATCTTTTAAAGTTTTTCAAGAAACTTATTAAGTTTACCATGGCACTTAAAGGACTTTGTTAAGAATGTCAAGAACTTAAAGTTCTTCTAAGTTTATCAACTTTCCAATCACTGGCTAATCAAGGTCTCAATAGAATAAATGCCAATGATTTATTTTCTAGTAAACTATAATTTCATTGTTTGTACGAGTATATTATTATGTATGAAAACATTGCTTGCAAAATAATTTATTTTCATTTTTTTCATATCGCTAATAATGAAATTATTTGTATATTCATATAAAAGCCTTGTTGAAGATACACGGTACCTGTGAAATTTATATTTTTTATCATTAACGTATTTATTTCTACTTATTATAATATTTGATATGTACTTGTTTTATTCAATGGTTCATGCTTTAAACCCTAGTTTTGACAAACAAAAATTTATTTCAACAGTTCAATTTTTATATATACTTAAATTAAAACAGGCAAAAATGTATTTTTATTTTATTTACAAATACAAAATATATTTTAGGAAATATTAGAAAATTACCGTTCTACGTTATTTGGGGTGTTCAGAACATACCAAAGAATTTTAAAGCTTAGCAACTTTTTTTTCACATGTTGAAAAACTGTAAATTAATCACTTTTCTACATACATATATTATAGTTATATTCTATAGTCTAAATTAATCAATATAGGAAGTAAGAAATAAAACGTAAGTTAGTGAGCTTACGTTTTATTCATACCCGGCGTTAAAAGAATCAGGGCCCCTTACGGGGCCATGCCGGGCCATTGGGCAGAAGCTGGGCCATTTTTTTTCACATTGCTTACTTTTCAGTTATCGGGTGGACTCTAAGTCGTTTAAATTATCAAAATAATTTACAAAAT
>JAYRBW010098503.1:0-19947 GCA_036023295.1 Invenusta paracnida | reverse complement strand
CCGAGTTGAAATCCTAAACATTTACTACGTAAATTGGTTAGTTTTCCGATCTAGGTTAACCCTGACTAATATCTATGGTTTATTGATATTCAATATGATATACTCGAGGTTTTCAAAGGGAATACATATATTATATCGAGTTAACGACAATTCAAGATTTAAATGGGATTACAAATTTGTAATAAAATAATAATGTTAACATTAATTTTAACAATTTGACACGGAAAGTAAGTATTCCTATATTATCAGATACTTTGGTTATATTAGCATTTAAATGTTTAGAAACGTTATATATTGAATACTGTTATAAATGTATTCCTATGTTGGTAACCTCAATGAATGAACTATATAGAATACTATAAATATTAATCTATTTCATTTGTAAATCTGCCAGGCAACATGTTCATGCTAATGCATGTTTTCTTCTTGAATAATATTATATATAGGTAGATACTTTACTATGTATTTATAATATAATATGTACACATCAAAAACACGATTAGAGATCTCTTTCCCAGCGGGGCAGAAGCTCCGGCATCCGTTCTGTAATTTAGGTAGGTACAGATTTATAATTCGTGAAACAATACTATATACATTAAAGCACACAATCTGCTGCTATACCTATACAGCTATAGACAAGAATTCTAACCCTTATAGGCATTGTTCTTGAACACAAGAAACCTTCATTTCTGTGATCCACAAAATGTCAATGTTGTAAAGCTGCACAGGCTGAAAAGCATCCTAGGATCTCTTAATTGTCTTTACAGTGTAAGAGGCCATGAATATACCTCCAACTTACTAACCTGTGTTGTACATAGCTTGGGTATAGAGTACAGGGAGGGGGGTGCATCGCTTATTCGAATTCTAGGATGCCACCTGAAGGTACTTCCAGTCTTATTAGTCAACTAAAAGGTTGGTAGCACTAGTGTAGTAGTTGTAACATAGATAGTACAGGCAGTATCTTGTAGTATACTAAATTGTACCGTACCTACCCTCTCTAAATACCGTCATCATGTTCATATGATGTTCACCTGACTGACGACCAAGGACCCATTGTGTTCTCCTGTCTCTTTATCGTGTATTACGAGTGACCTGTTGGTAGCAAAACAGCCAAGATTCATTGCGATCTTTACGTATGCACTATATGCAATGCGATGTTACTATATACATGATTAGATGATTAGATGATGGCATTTTGTGTGTTATTATTTGGAGGAGAGGGGGCCGTTATATCTTATATTATAAATGTAAATCGTTATGTGAACTTATTACACACTCACGTACATATCACACATTGAAATATAACATCTACTGGCTGATGATTTAGGTGTCCTACTGTTTAATTGAATGTCTGTGTCCAGCGCACACTTAGTATTATACTTATTAATCGTACACCTACCATTCGAAGTTTATAAATGCCTCTTTCCATTGTGTTTTCTTTAACGAATTGCTCAATTCTGTAATGCTAACTTCTTTCGAAACTTCAGCATATAGACTCTCAAAATGAATTGTCGTATTCGACGATGTGGTATTATAAAGTGTCGTAAAGTCAAAAACAAGAGCGTCAGCCGTGTAACTTGAGAGATGCTATAATATATAGCAGCTCAAGGGTTCTTTTTCATTTAATTTACCATGTCAAGGGGAATCTTAATGTACTGTAAGAAATATAACTTTTTGAATAAATTTGGTTAAATAAAACGCAAATCTGCGATTTTTTTATTCTATAGGGTTTTGTTTTACCAATTTTGAGTTTTATACATTAATAATCCTTAATCGTATTGTTTGTAGGTAAACCTATATTTCGTCACACATCTATTTTTGAAAGATTAATTTAGAATACAAAATGTAACTTTGTTTTAAATGATATCTAAATAGTAATTTTCTCATTAATATAAACAGCTTTCTTCAATGATTGTTGGAACTTAACTTTGTTGGTATATAAATTGATGTTCTAAGATTACATCAGTACATCTACAATGTTTCCATAAATAGGTATTGTATATTGGCAAGAAAGGAAAAGATTTTATCACTATATTAGTAATTATGAATTTGATATATTTGTGTATATGCTTTATCTTAAAGTTCTAATGGATACATTTCAAAATATGTTGATATACGTGTACATATTGCCTGCCTCTATCTTTACGTATATCAGTCACGTTTACACGAGTAACGTAAGTCAAAACATTTATAAATAATAATTTATTTACACGACATATTATTATGCATATAATTTATTATAATGGACAGAAAACATATGCATAACACATAGGTACTTTAATTTAAATGTAATGTTTCTATAATAATTCTTTTAACACAATTTCATATTTAAAACATCAATGTTTATTTCTTTAAAATCGATTTTGCAGAAATTTATACCTACCTAGATGCGATTTAAATAAAACTTTATCGTCTTAATTCTAAAGCATTTATTGAGCAATATTAAAGTTTCTTAACTAAAAGTCGATACTTCAAAATTTTGTAATTATTATTTTTGTTTGAATTCAGAGATGTTGTTTTATTTCCTTTTAAAAAGTCACTCTTATTTATAGTCATTTTACTTTGTTGGCTCGTTCTATCAGTCTAAATTATTGAAATTAATTAAAGCTAAAGGTGGATTGACTTCAAAGAGTTGGTTGAATAGATAAAGTAAAGTCTCCCAACATGTATGGACAATATATACGCCAATATGTTACTGTATACGTGTCAGATTGAAGACATATTTCCACATTAAAACGACTAAACCTTCCCCGTGTATATCAATCATTAGTTCCGTCTTTCTAGTAATTGTAGCATAATGCAGAGCAAGATGATACATGTTTCATACTGCATGAGGTGATCTATAGAATCCCATTCCAAACTAGATGCACCGTAGATATTGAAAATTCCACCCGCCTCGACTGCAGTAGCAGGCAGGGCATGAACCGGCTAGGTGTATCATGAGACATTTGGCAAATGGTACATTTTGTCGATTTGTAAAATTTAATTTCTTTGGAAAGAAAGAAATACTTTTTTGGGACATTCAATTTCTTGTTTTATAACTTATGTATATATAATTAATTTTGTTGTAAAATATAGACAGAAAAAATAGCTCATGTACATATTCTGCATTTCGCGCTACAGTTTGCTAGATAGATTGTTTTCTTGGGCTTTTAAGAAATTAATATTTAGTTAATTGAATTATGTGGTCAGGAAATCCTCCTTCACTGCGGGTGTTTACTACTAAATTGTTTTACATTCTTTAAATTGAAGGTCATTCTGAATAAGTATGGCAGACCTTTAAGAGATTCACTCTTTAGATAAAGATTACTTAATATGTAATCACTTTAAATTTGCCTACAATAACATATATGTCACATTATTTGAAACATGGTTTTGTGCTCGACTAATTTTGTTATTGGGAAGACATTTTACAAATCACTTTTCTGAGAAGAATTTTTCCGAGTTTTTTTAAAATAAAATTATCGTTGTTATAAATGATATATTTGCATGTCTTTTTTTATCGTAATGGATAAGATTACTTTTCCTTTGACATTCTTAAAGATAATTTCAAGTAAAAAATAGTAGAAATTTGTCTCAACCTGTTAAATAATTTTAATCTTGTTTACAATACAATAAAACCACGCTATGGTTGGTGGATGTTTGAATTACAACCCAACTTTAAACTATAAATTGCACATCATCTTATATTGACGAGTAACTTTTGTTATTGATTCGTACGTCAAATTATACATAAATAATTGTTTTCAGGCGACGAACAGCTGCAAATATACATCTGCACTTTACAAAGTTGAATGCGCTTTTATATTACAGTAGTATTTTGCGTGACCCTATTTATTTAGGTGTAAAACACGCACTTGTGCATATTCATTCTCGTATAGAGAAGTAATTGTGATTCAAGAATTCGTGATGTTGCCTCACCCGATCTTCGTTAATATTTGCCTTTACTCATTGTGTGCAATATAAATTTACCGGTATATGTATGATGCGAGCGAACAGTATGAACATACTAATATGTACTCTATTAATTTATGGTTCGCACAGTAGCCTCGTAATATGAGTTGGACATACCTATTATGACGTATATCTCTAGTGTTACAACTACAGGATATACACTAATACAGTCTTCCTGCTGTCACCTCTTCCACAAGTATTAATAGAGCAACTATATGGAAATTATATTCATACAATGGGTCACCTATATCTGACCAAGGTTTTGTAATTGTCTTGTATTTAGTTCAGTACATCAACTATAGCATTGTATACCTACTACATATAATGATGACAAATTCGTAGACATCTTTTTTAATGGAAAATTATATCGATTAATTCGCTGGGATTCTTCGTTGAAGTCCCAGTTCCACGCACATAAATGAGACAGTTTCAATTTGTAGAGAAGGTTTTTATTTTTTACAACTGTAAAGCAGTAGGTGGACATAGTGAATTTTTCTTTTCATTGCTCCATATATTCACCAAAGCAGCGTAATATTTAATGTGAAATATTATTAATGGAGAAATGTTGGTTGTTGTATAAAATAAAACCTGGGTTTACACTGTGTGTGTGTGTGCATTTGGTATTCGGAGCATATTAACGCCAATAATATACTAAACATAATTATATGAAGGTATTTTTGATGGCGTTGTTAATAAATGTTTTTTATGGAAGTAACCCTAGTCGGCATTTACAAGTCGATTTTTAAGTGAAATAATCTGGATTTTCATTTAAATACATTTTAGATTTTATCGAAGACAGGTTTTTTGTACTGTAGTGATCTTTTTATTTAGTAGCGTGTGTATATCGAAAGTATTAAGCTCTCTTGTCAGATGTGATAACATAAATTGTTTGGAGTCAACAGTGATGACAATTTGCAAACTAATTGTCTCTAGATTATATATATGTAGATGCTATAGTTTTTTTATCAAGTATTCTAAACATATTATGTTTTATACTGAAATTTATCAATTCGAGTATATATACGGAGATTATGTTTTTGCGGTTATTACATAATGTCAATTGGAGCATGATATTGAGAACAATTCGTCCTACTTGCTTCATATGACGTCATCTCGTTTCATTTTACGTCATACTCGCTTCATATATTACATCACATTCGATTGAATTCGCAATATTTTATTTTCATTTACTATAATTTGATTTCATTAAACTTTTTGATTTTTTGATTTCTATTTTAACCATTTAGAAACACATACTTCTCGATGTAACTCAGGACGCTCTCAGCTTTTAAATACTTGAGGTATCAATCAATGACATAATTTGCGATATCCCCTACATGTTATTCGATCTTACTTATTAAATAAACGCAGCATTAAAATGTGACACGCTAAAATCAAAAACGCCACGGCGTTTAATAGAATTTTTTTTAATATTTCGGCCATAAGGCATTTTCCTTTGTATTTATTTAAAAAAAATCATTTTCTTTATATATTTTTAAATCAAAATAAATAAATTTACCGCTGTATAGGGTGAAATGAATAAAGAGGTGACCGTTTTTCTGAAAAATGGTTTTTGTCTTGTGAGAATTCTTTTTAATATTAATATATATTTTTAATTTCTTTTAATGATAATTTCAAATACGATTCAGTGAATATTCAAAAATTACCTTCAACATGATTCCACATACATTGAAACTATTGCCATATTTTGTTATTTGTAATTAGGGGTTTACTGGGTATATTCTTTCACATTATAGAAAAATACAATAAATAAAATATTAAACTTGATAATTACCTATTTAAGACGAATTACTAAACTTAAGTGGATCTTGTAATTTGATAGTATGAAAACAATGCGCATCCACACTAAACATTTAATCTATAAGTAGTGTGCTTTGGTGCAATTTTTATGTATAAGAACATATGATAGACAGTGAATATTACAAGACCCATACTAAGTTAGCTTATACATGTTATTTTCTATCAACTACTATTTGAATATCTCTAAGGAGGTCCCAAATACATTGACTTATTAGTCTTTAGACTGACTAGACAATGAAAACTGACATTTGTACTTCGGTCATCTTTAACAGAATCTTAAGCAATTACTGTCGATATATAAATATTTCAGAGTTATATTCGATGTATATATTATTATTTATATTTATTAAGGATTTTGTCAATTATTTTGCTACTAACATGGTATATATTTTTGCGAATATATTTATTGTTTTCTAATTAAACCATTGACATTTAAACATGAATTAATGTTTAGTGTGCTTTTAAAGTATAAAACATGTTTAATAGGTTAGTGTATCATTGGTTTTTAAAGATATTTTCATAGACATAAACAAATGTTTAAGAATAATTAATTCAACAATATTGTATTTCTTTTCTATGCTACTTACTAGAACTTTAGTAGTAGATTAATTCAAGCCGTAATTTTTACATTTTTAAATGTCTAATATTTTAACTAATCTTTGCTTTCATCAACATGTCTAGCTCTTAAGGATTGAAACAAATTATTTATTGAAATGTACCTTTTGGAAATCAACTATATTTTATAATACCAAAATGCGATTATAATGAATGAATATTATACTTTCTCTGTAACATACACCTAGGTTATTGCTAAAGTAACACTTTCTAGTAGAAAAAATTGCTTTATTGAAATTATGTAATTTCTATTCTGATAGAGGTAAGAACATCGTAATAGTATGAGAGTTGTCAGTAGAAAAATATACAATATGTTTTACATAATCAATCATTGCATGAATGAGCTTTTCTTAAACATCATTCTTACATACACGTAATTATAGACTGGTTCTCTTGAATTTTACCATGATTTATTGACCGTCCGAAGAATTTTCCTCACTTTTAACGATATCAGAATTAGTTTATAATGATTAAAGATTTAAATAAGCACATTTTGTTACTAATAATAATATAATAAATTTAGTTGTGTCTATGCTTACCAAGCCTTTATATAGGCTATGTGTAACACAACGATTGTAATCAATAATTTTACCTGATAAATTTGAAATCTGGAACATTTTAACAGTTCTTTTTCGAAGATTCTAGAAATGCAAGTCGTTTTTCAATTCAAGCACTACCCGAATGGATATAGCGTTAGTGTTTTTCCTAATGTTACAGTGACTGACACTAGTTAAGTGTAATTTAGTAAAATTCTTATCTATTTATAAAACACAATCTGGTGTTTATGGCTGTTTAATCACGATTCTATTTAACAGGAGCTGTCGGACTGATAGCCATTTTCCACACCGTCAGCTAGATGGCTGTTATGAGCGGAGAGAGAGGGTG
The DNA here is from genome assembly GCA_036023295.1 of Invenusta paracnida. NCBI lineage: Eukaryota > Metazoa > Platyhelminthes > Proseriata > Coelogynoporidae > Invenusta > Invenusta paracnida. The sequence goes on along the minus strand of JAYRBW010098503.1, from coordinate 12,672 downwards.
GGAGCACAGCGGTGGTTACATTAGATGTGAAGTACTCCCCACTAATGAAGAAGAGGGCCGTTGTTAGAAAAACGGACTTCTTTGGTGTCCGTGCAGTGGCGAAGTTGAAGCTGCTTTTCAATTTTGGCAACCGTGAAAGCGGATCTGGTGGCGACGAGCTCGTGCTAAGGGTGATGTTAATCTCGGTTCGGTAGTAGCGCAGTTCTCGACTGCAGGGGTGTGTGTCCGGGGTTGTTGTTCTCCTCTGGCGCGGGTGATGAGGAGAGGCGGGTGATGGGATGACCATGAGGCCACTCGAGTGTCTCTGAGGACGCCAGTGGATTGTATAGTCGTAGGCTTGGAGTTGCGTGGGAAGGGGACAACTGTTCACGATGAAGGCGCGTCGCTTCCCGATGTTAACGAGGTGCGGTGTCAACTCGACGCTTTCTTGGTAGACGCGTGGTGGAGGGGGAGGAGCGGCAATACCCATGTGGTCCTGTTGATGATGTATTATGACCGTTTCCCGACAGGGTGCTGGTGGGGAAGAAATTGGGGACACCGGGGATGCGGAGTCGCTTGAGACAGCGCCATTGTTGTTGAAGAGTCTTGGACTCGAGAGAGTATTGAGGCAAAGATACTGCTCCTCCTCTGCTAACTCCTCAAGGGCTGCATCCAGGGAGGATGTTCGTGAGTTGCCAGGGTTACGAGGACTAGTTTTCTCCTCGACGTTCTCCTCCGCACTGTCAATGTTGTCGTCGGTGAAGGACGAGGAGCAGCTTAGCCGAAGAGGTGACACCTGCTGATAGTCAATGTCCCCCTCTCCTTCGTGTTCTGTGGAGGAGTGGGGAAGAGGAGGCGAGTTAGTCGCGTTGCTAGGGCCGTCTCCTCCTGTTTCCAAGGGGGCCACCATCTTGGTGTTGGTTGTAGTCACGTGTATTCGAGGGGAGTGTAGCGACTGCTGCAGTCTGGAAGTGGAAGTTTTACGCAGTCAAATTTATCCAAATTATACACTTGGGAATAATTGACGGTATAGATATATATATTCGACAATAATCAGGCACATACAAATGCAGTACATAATGCTACTTATTATTTCTTGGAGTTTTAAGTTTGTAATCACTTCATTTGCTATAAATGATTTGGTTGCTTATGAAAGAGAAAGTTGCTTCAAGAATTATAATTCATGCAATTTGTTGTATGTAAATGCCTCAAAGATCTCAATACCTAATTACAACAGCTGTTACAGTCTGAAAAACCAACTGATTATAAGCGTTACTCCGCTAAAATCGGTTAGAATATACATAAGTAGTATGTTTGTGTATAAATTTATTTTAGAATCGCCATAAAAAAACCAAGTTTTCTTTGTATTTCTTCGTACGATAGAAAGCTGTATTTACAAACGTATGGCTATCTTTTGGCCAACTTTAATTTTGCTCATCTTGAACTTCTAAATCAGTAACTGTAGCCAATATTCTCTGGTGGTATTTATTCGTTGTCATTTTTATTTTGGTCTGTAAAACTGCTGCTCAATCAAAACTAAACCCAATAAATTGGTTGTTATCTTTTTGTTGCACTACATTTTATGCATTTTATTCGATATGGTGAAAATAAATTCGATAACTTTTTTGCGCATTCGATTTAAGCTTTATATTGCGTCGCTATTCGGATGTGTTGTGTTTCTTGTAAATTATAAAAATACATAATTCTGTTACAATTAAAATGATAACGCTGTTATAATTGTTTGTGTTGGGTTAGCTTGCATTGTATTGCATATATATGTATTGTAGTTGATAATTTAGATACGTGTATATAGTACAACCTATCCGTTAAACTAAATATCAATGAAGGGCTTGTTATGTGATTGCGTTAATTGTTACTGGGGCATAAATCTCCAACATAAGTTTATCAGGTCACCAATCGTTTGATCTAAAAAGTTCAATTTACTTCTATTTCCTTCCTGTAATTTTGTATAAGTTGCTTCTGTTATAATAACATTCATGTAATTAATTTTCTGTAAATTTTGCGTCCTGTTAATTAATAAATATTTTCTTATTAATTGTTCTACTATTTTAGCCTTCAAAATAATATGTTTATATGCTGCATTATAATTTTATGTAGTTTCTATTTGTAGTAAATACTTTAATTAATGAGTTTGATTAAAATTATTTGTTGATATTTACAAGGTTAGATTTACATGAATCATAGTAATAAACATATAATAAATTAGATTTTGAAAACAGATTTAATCTTGATGTGGATTTTATCATATTTTATATCTATGCATTTACTATTAAGCAATGTACTATTAAACATTGTATCGTTAATATACTCGAAATTTTATCTACCGAGATACTACATTTTATTAATATTGTAATCATATTAATAAATCATCATAGTTTGGATTATTAATATGTAGCACGGCACTATATTCCTGAAATGTAACTATGTTCAGTTTGACATTTTTAAATAAGTATAAAGGCTCTATTATCATTTGCATATTCCATCGAGGAACAATTGCATACTGTTCCATTTTTATTAAATCCAAAAAATAGATTGAAAAATATACAGAAACTTTATTAATTAGATAAAAAAATATGTGAATAATGCACAAATTGTAATTATCTTAGAATTCTGCCTTTTTTTTGTGTACTATTAATTGTTTTGCCATTAATGCATTTCTATAATTAAAAAATATTTCACTAATCATCATCATCATCATCTCTTTATTCCACTGCTTACACCAGTGTGCAGAGCACTGTATAGGATAGGATAGTAACGGGAATTCATAAGCACTATACTTTATAAACATCAATTTGTATTTCTCTATTTCAATTATGCTTTGGTATTCTTTTTGGATAGAAATTAGATTTTTGTTTTCATTTTCATCTCATAGAATTTAGTTGAATCTAGTTTGTACATTGACTTTGCATTAATACTTACAGCACTGATAATGTTGGCTATATACTCTGTTAATTGGCGGACCTCGTCGGCCAATTATGCCTCGAATGCTATCTCAAGAAGGAATATCAAAAACTTGAGGTCTATAATTATTGTGTTTCTTTTTATTTCAAAAATCCAATAATATTGAACTATAAGTTTAGACAGCTTTGTGTGATTGAAGCCCGGCAGAATTGTTCTATATGTTATAATTTCTTTAATCAATAAATTTAAGATATGTACTATAGTACATATTACTTTTAAATATATGTACTATGTTTGAATTAATAGATGGTTAAACCTTTCATCGATTCTCTACAAATTACGTTCTTAAATTTAGATAATCAGAAATATTGACAATGTACGAAAACTTAGGAATTTTTAAAAACAATCTCTGAACGCCGTTTTTTTGTTGTCGATTGACTTTTTCTTGTGATTACCGATGTAGTCTGTTATATATTTGGATTCAATATCCGCACTGAGTAGGCATCAGTACGACACGTTGTATGCTTTCCACCGTTTTTTATGTTTAAGACAAATAGAATTGACAGTATTGGGGATAACACCCTGTTTTGTTTCAATGGAACTTATAGCAATATGTATACGCATTGAAATAAAGTGTCGGTTTAACTTACATGGGCGGCGCCTTCATGACTCGAGAATTCATTATTTGTGGAGGCGACGAAGCATCACCATTGACAGCTGGTGTTGACGAAGACCTCGGCATCTTGACAGCAACTGCAGGGGAGGACAAATCGCCTTCATCGGTGCTCATTTGAGTCGAGAAGGACTGCAGGAGATGATCCGCGGACTTACCGGTGCCTCGACTCCTTCTTAAATTAGCGTCACTCTTACTTCCAAGGCTGTTGCACCGCGAATTCCTATGATAGCCCCCAACACCCTCACTGGTGGTACTGAGGATTCCGGCAAGCTTTCTTCTATTACCGACTGCTGTGCAACTCTCCAGCGGTAGCCAACTTGCTGTTCTGTCACCTCCAAGAGTTGTCATTGTACTTCACACAATCTCGGTGTATCTCCTCTTATTTACCCCCTTTTTTCTTCCACTTGTGTATTTTCTCAATTGTCATTCGCGAACAGAATTAATGTCTCATCTTCTTATATAATAGTCGTCTCCCAAATTATCCCTAGTTACACTCACCTAGTTGTGGAAGACGGCAGTACATTCACCTAACCCACCTTATACCTGTGCAGTGTACACAGCTTGAATCACACAGTAGTATAGTTATGTAAGAAGCTATAGGCTAGGCTGAGTGTTATTCATTTTTAGTACAACACGATCCAGCAGCATCCTTAGCAACGTCTGTGTCCCAGTTATTTAGTTAAGGTTTTCATTTGGCTATCTATCTTGGCCGCTTCCGACCTATTTGTTGCGCATTCAATCCAACTGTAATATTAAATAGGTAATCCCCTTTCTTTAAACCTTTTTAGACTTAAGGCAGCCTACTTCTCAGACAATAATTATGCAGCGGAGATATATTATACACAAAATTGTTTTAATTATGGGCTCCTCTAAAATGTTCCTCAGAACGCTTGTCAACATAATATAGGTCTTGAACATTCTAAATATCAAACGCTATTATTCCTCCTGGGATTGTCACATATATAATGGAGGTTGTACTAAATTGATCGACAGAGAGAAGAAATAATGCCTAATTTCCTTTCTTGATCAGGAAGTGTGTGTGAAGTACGTATTTTTATTCATAAGTATGATATTGCCAGCCATTCCTTGTGTCTAACATTTGTGAATTTCATAAAAGAGGTCATTAATGAATTCATAGATTTCAATGCGCACTATTGTTTCACAGTTGTATGTGTATATTATATTATAGTGTGGATATTAGCTTGAGATATTTTCAATAAATTACCATATTGGTATTTAAATGTATATAGTTACTAATATATTAAAGTGCATGTTTTAGGATACAGTACCTCAAAAAATTAGTTATTAAAAACTCAAATATTGTAAAATAAAATGGTTCGTTTTATTTTAATGTCAAATTTCGAAGTTTCAATATATTAAACATTCGACAGAAATACATGCAATTCGAGACAAAATGGTATACTTAAGAAACGTCTAAGTATAGAATGGTGGTTTCATACTTCTATTGTGTGTGTGCCAGCAGTACAAGGGGGGGGGGGGGAGCTGGACAGCATGTTTCAACCTTCGACATATAACAGCAGTATACCATCAATTTATTGCAAATGTAATGTATTTTAGAAGACCACGTGTGCATACATACTGACTGAAAACCCAGTTCTGATTGATAAACAATTCTGGACTCGCAGTTAGCTTATCAGAGAAGCCGGTCTATCTGGCTCGGATAATTTATAATATGTAAATGGAAAATGCGGCGAATATTGTGTTTAGTTTAGTTATCAACTACAAAAACTGTAATTTAATTTTTATGCAGTATATGTAAACGTGATCTTTTTGGAGATATATTTGAGCAATAAATTGGTAGTATGCTTCTAGCTGTTATATTTTACATACTTGCGAAGGGTGTAGGCTGCTGTTGAAGAGTCCCAACAATTAGTTGTCCAGCCCTCCCTGTATTATTAATAATTTACAATAGTAGTATAAAACTTCCATTTTATATTTCTGTCTACTTTTCTTAATTATACCAAATTAGCATTAAATTGTTATATATATATATTCAGTTTATACTGCAACATAGATTATAAATGTGTTGGTATATATGTTTAATTTGTTTCTATAATGCATTGATTTATGCAGCTTCGAGTTTCATTTGACTTATGTAGATTAACGGGGAATTATCCAAACCGTAAATTTAATTGTATAAATTAATAGAATAATTGAATTTTTGAAGTAAATTCTGATAATAACTGTTCAATACGCTTATTCATATTGCTGTTTAATATATGCAAAGCAATATTATTAATTGGCCTTTTCTTATTACACTTATTTAAATTAATAATTTTAAATGTATTTGTCATTTTATTTTATAACTCAATACTTTTAAGTCCACATTTCAGTCCTGTCATAATAATGTTATATGGGCTTGTCGTGCATTAATGGCTATCTGTTTGCTGCGCGCCACTGCAACTATAATTTACCCTAATATACTCGTATCCCCACAGCTTCATCTATTATTTATAAAGCTGCACGTATATATACATATGTACGTGTGTGTTTACAAAGATTCCCTGTAGGGGCTGTCAAAATGCTTTAGTTTAGTGTACAGTTGGGGTATATCGCACTCATATTAATATCTCTCACTTATTCTAATGAATTATATTTTCTATAATAAAATGTTGATCTATTGATAAAATAATTGTCATATTTCCTGAGCTGAGCTGTCAGATTAAGAGCAGGGGATTTACTTGTTGCTATATATAGATCAAGCTAAGATGCTTGATTGACGGCGAAAACTGCAATCAGCATCTAAAAATTAAATTGTCAATATAGTTTCCGTGAAATCAGATCAAAATAGACAATTACTCAATCCATGTATTCAACTATTTTTGAAATCAAATTCAGTTCTTTATATAGGAAATCGACTCTGAAATGTGTTTGATCTTCTGTAAATTAGGAACTAATAGTTGATTCAGCTTTATTTACAATTTTAACAATTTTACAGCTTGATTCGGGTGAAGCGAATCAGTGCATAAATTGGTAAACATGTTTTGTTCTTTAAATTGTGAATGTTATAGAAATGAAGAAATACGACGACTAACATTAGCGTAATAATGCACATAGTTTCGATTCCAATTGATTCTGTGTGCAGTTTAATCTACATACCTACTATTAAGCTAATCGAAAGCTTTTGAAAAACAATGTTTTAAAAGTTGTTAGTAGCGGAAAAAACCCACTTAACTATGTAGTAAAGCAGTTTTAAATGTAACTGTTATCAATTACATTTTGCAGACAACTTACATATTATGTCAAAATTGCTTGAATACAGATAATTGTTCTTACAATTATTTTGATAAAAATAATTCATACTACTTTTAGTCTACCTATTTATATCAATTTGTTGTAATATAATGTTTTTAAGCTGACGATAATTCACAGGTTAATGCGTATAAAATCAATAAGAGTCAAAATGCTCTGTATAATTACACACTATGCTACTAACGCCGAAGAATATGATGAAATAATTCTCCTAATAATTAGTTTCACGATACAATTTATCTGTAATATATTCTGTATGTTTAATAATTCTGTGTTAATTACTTTTCTGTTGCTTTCAAAATTTACTTTCACTTTGCATAATTGAGTTATTGTTCTTTTTTTTACAAATAACCCTCATTTCGACTTCATCATGCATAAAGGTTTTAGATCCTAAGCAAAAATGTCTGAATGCAATCTATTTTGTGCTTTTTACAGTCTTGCTTACACAGTTCATTAGAAATAATATTTCCTTTAAATTGCAGGTAAACGGTATCCCTGTTCTCAAAAAAACGCACGAAGAAGTCGCCGGCCTCATAAAAGGAGCATACACAGGTACTGCGGGTTTGTTTATAGCTCAAAGAAGAATTTACATTAAGATACGGTGCGTGCCACTTTACACTTGGAGCAAACATTATTTAACTCTATCCATATCCGACGGGGCCTAGTTACCTCTTCGCCTATAATTTTAATACTAGGCTAATAATCTAATAATAAGCTTTTAGAACATCGTATGTAATTAAATTAACACGTCTTCTAACACTAACATAATTATAAATGTGCATTATATTTAGAAATACGAGTATGATGAAATTTCGAAAATAATATTTTCAGGAAAGAAACTAATTTTGTGATACTTCGTGATTAATAACATGAATTAATCAATACTGGAATCAAAATTTCATCGATATTGAGAGAATTTGCCTTTTTTATAAAAAAGTATGTTCTGCAGTTATTTTTACAAAAGAGGTGCATTTTAGATTGTGGTCACACGACCTCCCCTTTGGGGTCACGTGATCTCAAAATATTGTGAAAACATTTGAGAAAAATTTGAGAAATATATTCCCCTTTGAGGTTCACAATAGTGAATATAGCGCTGAAAGTTGTAAAACATTTTTTGAGGGAAATATCACTGAAATATCACATTTGTCCATTTATTCATTTAAAAATCACTGTGAAAATACGGGAGGGGCCGAGGCCTTACAGCCCCCCACCCACCCTTCCTTTGCGGGTTATCACAGAACCTTTTCAGTAGGTAGTCAAATAAAATGAATGAGCGCTCTTATGAAATGTCACTAAACCCCTTGTTAGGGGTTCGCTCAATATAAAGTTTGCTCAATTTAATGTTCACTCAGTTTAGAATTATACGCTCTTATCATTAAGCGAAATTGTTCTAATATAAAATATAACTTGAGCGAAGTTTAAATATCTTTGTATGAACCTATACAGTGATCCCTGGTTTAGCAATGGTGACAGAGGGGGTGCCTCCTACGCATAACTTCTTCCCGCGCAAAGTGTCTCCCATAGCTAAAATATGGCCTATCGCTAAACTTAGTTCCAACCAAACTAACCCAAACCAGTGCGAAGTCGCTTACTATGAACAAATCCGCAATCTATATGAATGTCTGTATAGGGAGAGATTCGTGGCAGCCATCGTCATTTTATCACTTCTAAAAAAACGACATTTCGCTATTGCACACAATAAAAAGTAATATACCTCAAGTAAAGTAGTATGTAAATGTGGTTTTCTAAGCATCAAACAAATTGGTGGTTTCTTCTGTTATGTTGTGTAACAGCACGAGGGGTGTGGACTGTGGATGAGACCTGGTCAATGGCGAAACTGGTCCAGCCCTCCCTGTAGTGTTGGTAATATACGAGAGTTGGTAGTGTATGAGGGGTGTGGACTGTGGATTAGACCCGGTCAATGGCGAAACTGTGGTCCAGCCCTCCCTGTACAGTTGGTAATATGCGAGGGTTGGTAGTGTATGAGGGGTGTGGACTGTGGATGAGACCTGGTCAATGGCGAAACTGTGGTCCAGCCCTCCCTGTACTGTTGGTAATATACGAGAGTTAGTAGTGTATGAGGGGTGTGGACTGTGGATGAGACCCGGTCAATGGCGAAACTGTGGTCCAGCCCTCCCTGTACAGTTGGTAATATACGAGAGTTGGTAGTGTATGAGGGGTGTGGACTGTGGATGAGACCCGGTCAATGACGAAACTGTGGCCCAGCCCTCCCTGTACTGTTGGTAATATACGAGAGTTGGTAGTGTATATGAGGGGTGTGGACTGTGGATGAGACCTGGTCAATGGCGAAACTGTGACCCAGCCCTCCCTGTACTGTTGGTAATATACGAGAGTTGGTAGTGTATGAAATCACATTTTAATTTGCTTCTTTTCTTTTTACCTGAAATATCTGTAATAATATCAAATGTGTGTAATTATCTTTCAAAATATACTTATTTCTAAGATTCAAAGGCAAATAATAGAAAAAATGGACAAACTAGTGGTGCTCCAAATATATTTACGAAATTATAGAAATGCTATGTTGCTTATTTAGATATTTAAAATATATAATATTACGTCATTTTAGTTATTGATTAGTGACATTAATGTATTCCTAACATTGTTATTGCGACTATTGTGCAATACTTAAACTTAATATTATCCATGTGTTTCAAATAAAAACGATTTACATGTCAGACTTCCATAAAAACACTTCACGCAACTTTTTAATCGAACTTCTTTATACCGTTATAAGTATATGGAAGACTTTCTCTCCATTTATTTATTTCTTATTTTCGACCTTTCTTTTCTTCTTGACTGAGTATTTACTTTTAATAAAGAATGTTGCGTGCTGCTATCGTCATTGTTTACCTTTTTCTGTTTCATCGTGTCGTTTAACTTTTCTAGTTGACTTATACGGGACTTATTGGAAACAATTTAACGTGCGGAATACAAAGATAATTTAGTTTATTGAATTGAAAATGCAACAGTCATTAAATATTTATTATGATTAATTACTTTTAGCTGTTATCTGAGATATCTACTGTATATTTAGGCTTTACAATTATTTCATTATTCTAAGTGATTTTTTTAAATTCAATTATAAATATGTAGATTTAAAAAATAGTAAAGCCATTTGTATAATTATTATTTTTTCACCTTTGAATTATAACATATTTTGTAATTATTTATTTGTTTTAGAATATAGAAAATGTTGCGCTTGACTGTTTCAGTATTTATTTATAATGGGATTAACCTATTATTATACTTTAAGGAACTGTTTAATATCACTTCTTTCGTTTGTTTATTTTACTTAAATAATATTTTAATTTGAGAAGTTGAATATTTCTAAATTGATCTGTCTTGTTGTCAATTCATTTTTAAACTGCAGTCCAGTTCATAATTGGAGTTCACTGGAAGCAAACATTTTAATTTTCGGACATTTTCAGAAGTCCAATAAAATCATTTTAAAAAAGTCGTTGAAATTAATTAACATATTCTTCTACGCGAAAATGGGAAGTTGATTTTTTAAACTATTTATTATAATTTCAAATTTCCGTCACCGAATAATGTGAGACATCATACATTGTACTCCGGGTAACATTTAAACCGCGTTTAGCTATATCACTTTTATTGCACAATGGACATACCAAACCCCCCTCCTATAATTTTTAAACTTCCTAATAGACTAGAGTTTTAAAATTTCGCATGTATAAATAAACAAATATGTTTTCTAACATGATTAAAGTGTTGCATGCTAAAATGCTCCAACGTTTAATTGTGCTTATGGTATTTGAAGATACCCTTTTCAATGTTGTGTTAGACAGTTAAATTTAAAAATAAATATATATTTTGTGTATAATGCATATTATGTATTGACCGGACAGATTTTTTAATTTCGATTCCAGTTTCGATTAATAAAAAGGTCTTTTGTAAGTCATTTACGTCTCTAATATCACCCGATTAACTGAATTTATAATTATACCTCAATATAACCCGTTGACTTATAAGTAACGAGGGAACAATATAGAGATGACTCAATAGTTTGGCCGGACTGCTCTAATAAGCTTATTATGTCATTGCGTAAGCCTACTTTTTAAGTTTTAACAACTGCACTTAGAATAGTATATATATATATAGCTTAAATAATTGATACAGTACTCCCTTTGTCGAGCGACCCCCTCAAGAGTGACCTCTCAAGAGCGACCAGCGACCGGGTTTTTACCGATCATTTAACATTTTTACCTTTGTAGAGCACACGTTAATTATTGATATGATAAAGTAATAAATTATTTAACGCTAAAATTATTTCAAATTTAGCAAAATAATCCGATATACAAACACACAAAGACCAACTATGTATAACTACTTATATTTTATTGATTAGTGAACTATTGCATAGTTTTTTAATGGGTAATTAAATCGATGAGTATATGCCTATAATTTTAGTTAAATTACACATTAATAATAATAATTTACTATGCATTCTTATCATTCTTATCATTTGACTTATTACATATTATTAATATGTACTTGACTAACTATTTATATGTACGAACAAAGATTATCTCCTATGCCGATCGTATTAGTGCACAAATTAAACCCACAAAAGTCAAACCCCTAAAGAGCGACACCCCCGCTTGAATGAGCGTTTTTATATGGATTTAACGCGGTCACTCTAGAGGGGGAGTACTGTATCTACTGTTATTCACATTGTGAAGTCTGTCGTAAGTCTGTCGTATGTCTGTCGTAAGTCTGTCGTAAGTCTGTCGTAAGTCTGTCATAAGTCTGTCGTAAGTCTGTCGTAAGTCTGTCGTAAGTCTGTCATAAGTCTGTCGTAAGTCTGTCGTAAGTCTGTCATAAGTCTGTCGTAAGTCTGTCATAAGTCTGTCGTAAGTCTGTCGTAAGTCTGTCGTAAGTCTGTCGTAAGTCTGTCGTAAGTCTGTCCTAAGGCTGTCGTAAGTCTGTCGTAAGACTGTCCTAAGGCTGTCGTAAGTCTGTCGTAAGGCTGTCGTAAGGCTGTCGTAAGTCTGTCGTAAGTCTGTCGTAAGGCTGTCTTGGCCCATGTTGCCAAATACTTGTGTTCATTCAACGCTTTTTGCGTAGAGTAATTGTATATTGTATTGCTTTGCAAACATTTCGTTACGTCATGCGACATGCAGTAAGCTAAAAGTAAATTGATATATGTATATGTATATGCATACACACATAAACACATTAATATACATTGCACGGCCAATTTATTAATAGTTACTAAATATTATTAACGTCGACTTCACTTTAGTAAGCCGCAAAAAACATTATTTTACATAATTGTACATTTAAATATTATATATTTTGTATAACCACAAGACATACATATATACAATGAAACCTATTAATTGAATCCTTTTCTGTGGCTGTATAGCTTTGTTTGTTCGCCCTATATTCATACCGGGAGCCCATTCTCGCAGTTTGGCTGTAATATTTAAATGAACAAATTGAGTAATATACGCTTCCCTGATTTTTCCCAAAATAATGGTTTACAACTTTTAGCACAATAATCAATATTATCTACCCAAAAGGCGGTTAGGCGGCCACGTGCACCTTAATACGAAATCTTTTCTCAAAATAGGCAAAACATACGTGTTTTTAAATAAATTTAAATACATGTCTCTCTTAAAAGGGAATAAATTCTGATTTGGATGCTAATAAATTTCGTGTAATAATTCGAGAAGTTAAAATTCTACTCAATATATATTAGGAAGTTTAAAACTTATAGGGTCTGCGGAAAGTGCTTACATCCCGGTCCTAACTCTCTGTTTACTACCCCCCCCCCCGCC
>JAYRBW010098492.1:0-17042 GCA_036023295.1 Invenusta paracnida | reverse complement strand
AAAGACTCGGATAATTTGATGCATTAAGACCATAAATAGTAAAGTTTGTGTCAAAGACTCGGATAATTTGATGCATTAAGACCATAAATAGTAAAGTTTGTGTCAAAGACTCGGATAATTTGATGCATTGTTATATTTCGAAAAACTACGCATTCCAATTGGAAACACAATTTCAATGAAGCAATTCCAGCACGCTCAAAATTGTCGATTTCCAAAATTCATGGAATAATTATTAATAACAAACATTGAACAAGATGATTAATTGTTTTGAAATGAATGTTATCTACAATAATTCGTCATATCGAATGTTTCCTATCTCATCTATAAATAAGATAATTGTAACACACAAATGAGAAGATCCGTTCCCATGTTTAACATAATACTTCAAAATCTTGAATATTTGCTAATGCATTTGTTAAATTATCAAAAATTCGTTTAAAAAATGACAAGCTTACCTATGTTGTGAAATTTATAAATGTAAGCTCATTTTTCGGGAAGTGTATTATTTTAAATATGATGATTAAAACTAAGACATAATATAGTCTACACCCTCCACAATACCACCACTATAGTCATAGAGTATCATGCACTAAATAATGATACAACTGTTTGTGCTTGTTTTTTAAAAGACACATGCATTTATAGTTTTAAATGGGACATACAAGTTCTTCTTTGCTTTTAATAGAAATGAGATGTCGGTCTAAAGATTGACAGTTCCGTTCAGCTTGGTCCCAATTTGCAGAGGAAAGCCCGAACAACATATCCTGCTTGCACACTTCATCTAAAATAAAACGCACAGTAATTGAATAATTGAAAATAGTTAAATGCATTGGCATATGTTCAATATAAATTGTTAGTCATGATTAGAAAATAGATAAAAGCATCAAACTCAATGATATCAACTAAAATGCTAATGTTACAAATAATTGTAAATTAATTACAAAAAGAGTTCGTGAAATAGAAGAAAGCAAATTAATTAGTGAAGTCAATTTATTGGACCTAAGAAGTGCACATCAAGTGTATCAAACATAGCATATTTGAAACCCCACAACTATTTGTAAGCAATTTTATATTTACTAAGTTGGCAACAAATTTAGATAAATGTCAGAAAATGTAAACACAAAAACACTTTTAAACAATTTTACTTAAATGCAAAACTAACAAATTGTGCCAATTATATTGTTGTATATGGAACCTAGGTTTCTGTCATGACATCAATTAGTTAACCTTGCATATTTCTACAACATATATTATAACAAATGGACGGATGTGTTTTATCAATTAAAATTGGAAACATAAATAAAACATTTTCAATACGACAATCTCAACTTCCAATTACTGTTATCATTTGTGTTTCCGATACGCTGACAATGGATAAGTCAATGTTGGAGAATCATTGAATTCATAAACTCGATGAATGTCAGCGTATTCTGTCATACAGGATTTGTTCTGTTTAGTTTCCAATTTTATTTATTTATATATCGTATTTTTTGTGTAAAGATATAGTAATGCTCCTACACCCAATATATGTAATGCTTCCCATGCACGGATTCTAAAGACAAAAAAGTGTTACATGAGCTCACTTTTCAATGGAGGAATATTTTCCAATCTAGAGCAGGCAAATGGATGCTCATCTGCACATTTTGAATGTGAAAAGTGTGTCAAGTCTTTGAGCATAACGCATTCATTTTCTTCCACAGGCTTCACCAAAGTGTCTGCTTCATGATCCCAGGGTCTGTCATGAAGACAATACATGTGCTAAACATATATTTACTTTGTGTTATAATAAAATATATTTAGTTAAATAAAGTCTCATAATTTGTGTTAAAGTGTGAATTTATGACTTTTTGAAATCTCTAATTTGCTCCATTTATTCGGAAAATACGTTACACGATATAATAGGAAATGAATCATACTATTATAGCACTTACACAACGTGTGCCCTTGAACCACCGTGCCATGTATATTGAGATGGCAATTTAAAACCTTTTAATCCAATCCAAATTTGTTGATAGTGACGAATAAAAGGTTTGACATATTTTTTAATGCAAAACTAGGAAAAGCCAGGAAAAAAAGGTGCAATTTATGAAATCCATAGATTCAACGTATGTGAAGTATATATTTACAAGAGAAATGAATTCATAATTACAAAGAGATAATTTAGTTTCATTCGGTGGAAATAGAATAAATATTTTAACATGTTATGCATAGAATCAATCACTTAAATGGATTAATAGCAACCAGAGTGGAAATTGTCCATATCCGTAATGTAGACACGCGGCACCAAAAATATTAGAATTATAACATAAATCGTTGTGTTGTACAACGCCGCACATAGCATTCTTATTTAAGTCAACTCAATGCAAGAGTATTGATTGCTTCAAAACTTATATTTTACAGCGCTACAATAATACCATCTGATCCGAGCATATCTATCGAGACATTATGGAGACGTTAACCATAAATGTCCTGCAGATTCTAGCTGTGAAAGTTGTTTTTAAATAGCTGCCAGAATAATCAATTTATCGCGAGTTTTGGGCGATCGTTTCTGGCTACCAAACGTAGCGATAAAAAGGTCTTTAGTGGTTATTGATCCATTTCTATGGAAAAGGCTTATTATCACTCGTGTAATGGTCAGCCATTACTAAAGTGCATTCGAAGCAATCAACACTTCTGCTTTAAGTTGACATAAATAGGACTGTTGTACAGCGATGTTCCACTTAGGACACTTATTTGAAAAAATGTAATTGTTTTATATCTATAGTACATTATGGAGATGGAAGACGTACTATATTGCAGTAGTTAATCATTCACGTCACTTGTTCAACAGTAAGGTATACGAAATACTAAATAGATTTTGTTTGGAAAATTAGTATCAATTTTCTTTAGCAAATTGTAATCATAATTGCATATATTATGGCAGTGACATAGTTAAGAGAAAACATATATTTTAATTGAATATAATTTTTCCGATAATTCGTTTGACACATTAGCTATGGCCAATTTATAAACCCTTAAATGCAATATAAGTGTTGCCTAGTAGGTAGTACATACAAATGATAAAAGTGCGCTAATTAGATAATTGGAAATTTAATTGTGGTTCAGTGGGTATCTATGCAATAGATCAGCATCAAAACAACTGATTAATCAAGGTTAGAAAGGAAATTTAATATATGACGATAAATATTTACGTTAAACGATGACATTTTAGAACGAATGGTGCTATTTATTCAATTATGTAAATTTATCCGACGTAATTGTTTATTTGTTGTATTGTTAAGTATTGATATAAAGTATTACATGATTGATATATTCATTTTATTTCCATATAAAATATGCAAATTGGTTGTTGTTATATGATTTTTTTGTAATTTCGTTATAGCTAACTTATAATTTAGTCTTAACATGTATTTTGTAAAAGTGTATCAAATAAACAACATCAATACGATGTTTTAAAACATCAGCATAAACACGACATATATGAGATACTTGTGAAATATAAATATAATAGACTTTTTAGACAGACATGAATAACCAGGTGTAACATTTATTGACATACTTACCAAATCAATTGGCTCTTTAATCGTAGCTAAATGAAGTCCAAAAAGTTGACAACTTCTTTCAGCGTTTACCCAGCTTTTAGGCGTATCAACCACAGCGTAATTGATATCGTTGCAATGTGTTTCTGTCAAATAGATAGTTAATATTCGAGTTGACAACGGAATGACAAGATTTGAATAAAAAACTAAATAATTCATTAAATAATACTTAACTTTAAGAATGTTTTTAAACTTGTTAATATACATCGGTAACTTGACAATATCAATATCTTACTATAAATCTTATTAATATTTATATTTATAGACAACTTTTGAATTTTTAAATGGATATTATGATTATGAAAAGCTGTATAGACTCATCAACCAAACTGTGTACAGGTAAGAATTATAAATATCGATACTGGTACTATCAATCTTATTATTAGTTTATATATTTATTATTGTATTGACATTATTTACCATCTAATCTCTAACTTCAAATTTAAAAATTATTTTTCTGTTTAACTTATATTTTGTGTTTAGATTGAAAACACTTGTGAAACTTTGCACAAATGTACTATTTACTATAAAACAAAATATTAATAATTTTACTGCCAATCTCTAAAATTACATAACATTAATTAAACAGGGAATTAAAACAAACTCAAATCATTTACTGACTGATATAAAACAGTAATCTGACATTTGCCTAAACATTGTTTTCCGAAAATGAATTTCATTCAAAAACAATAACGCAATATAAGCCATATCATATGTTTTATCGTTTTAAATAAAAAATACCTTGTTACTGATGCTGTTTATTTCAATCTCTTCATAATAGGTACATATATCGATCCCTATGATCGATGATTTTAGCTGTTTTTCATTGATTAATTGACATATTAAAACATTTATAGGATTGCTTGTTTCAAACTGAGATTATACTTTATTGCATTCATTACTGTTCAAATGTTACTTTCAATAAACTTTCAAAGTACACTTTCGATAAAAGGATATGTTTCTAAAAGAAACATTACGAAACTACAATGAGTGCTTCGCTAAAATTGCATCGAATTATTGCTATAGTTTGGCCATAAGAATCAGTAAGGGGCGTAGTTTATTAGCATAATTGTAACAGATGGAAGAAGACAAGGTTACATCATTTTGCAAAAGATAGTTGTTCAAAAAGTTAATCTCGAAAAAGTGCTATTACGACAGTAGAATAATCTATTGCAAATGGCAAAACAGTAAATAAGTGCGAAATATATTAAACCGATTTTGACATTATGGCTCACAGAATTCTTAATGAGAAATTGTGAAGAATTTGTAGAAATATAGCTTTTTAAAACTATATCAGTTTGTTAAATTGTCTAGTATGTATGTATATACCATTAAGGCGAACATGAAATGTACGCAATGTGATAGGAGTAATGTGATAGGAGCAATGTGATAGGAGTAAACCAGTGGCGAAAAATTAATGTATGTCAATTATAAGAATGCAGTCAAGGTTAACATTCTAAGGATATGTGAGGAGGGCAATTTGGATAACGAAGGAAGCATATTGGAACACTGGTGCATTATAAAATATAAACTGGTGCACCTAGATATAAAAAAGTTGTATGTGGCTCCAGCATTGAGCTAATCATTAAGTCGTTGTCTATATACATATTGTGACTGATTATGGCAAGTAGCGGCAAAGCATGAATGCAAGTTAGTCTATATTATAACTATAAGTGCATTGATACATTTACAAAAATAATTATGCTTATAATCAATGAATATACATAATTCAATTGGTGTATCTCAATCATAAAAATATATATTTTAAGAAATAAAATGCATAAATGTAAGATGAATGTTACAAATATAAATATATATCCATTTGCATATAATAGTATTATATTTCATCGTTAGCATCACATATCCCAGATATATCAATAAAAATATAAAACATGTTAAAAACATAATATGCATTAGCCAGATAATTGTACTCTTTTAAAAATCTATATAATATAATGCTTATGTGTTTTAGATTATAGTTATAGAGTGTATGTCAAAGCGTTTAATATTACCTTCTGATTTAGAGCAGATAAATGAGAACTTGTCAGCACAACTATTGTGTTTCCAAAATCCTTTATCATCCAAAATGACACAATCTTCATCGTTACTGTGTTCCCATTGATTTCCTGATGACCAAGGTATTCTATTCAATGTAAGAAATGAGCATGACTACCTTGATTTTTGTAGAAATTCTGTATTTTTACCTCTATCGAACGACTTATGGCACATGTCCGATGTTATTTTGGATACCGCCGGATATGTTTATATCAAGTATTGGATAAGTGTGTGCATATTTATGAATTTGTATATCTTTATTGTTTTAACAATATGTTCATTAGGTTTTGTAGAAATAAAAGAATACATATTCTAAGAAGATATGTTTTTGAAACTGGCTCTGTTTTTCCTCAACCTCACACGAGCGACTCCCTCTCACCGGCAACTTTGTTTGTTTGGCTCTTGTAAGGTCGTTGCTGAGAGGTTTTAGTGATTGCTGAATGCATTCTGGTATTTCACATATTTTCCTAAAATGATTTAGTATCAGATGGTAGAAGTCTTGAATGAGGACTGCTCAAAGTGACTTAGCTCATTCTACCAAAATAATTATGCTTACTTATGACTTAGTTTTGTCCATTTCCTCAAAACATAAATTGCAACACTAGCAATAATATTTAACTATGTAGCAGCTATCGTCAAATATTCGTCAATCGATATATAGACATTTAACAATTTCATTGGCTCATGGATGATTTAAATGTGTGTTATGGCAAATGCATAGTGTGAAGCATGACAGAAATTATTATTTTTGTATTGTCTAAAACGTGTCTAATTCCTAAATAAATATTATTATGAATATTCGTGAAAAAGTAAAATCTATTTCGATCAATTCCGATAAAGGGTCTACCAATTTATTATGTATAAGCAGGTGTTTAAAATAGTTAGATAATTGGAATTGACGTTTGTTTGATAATCAAGTAAATTGCAAAAAATGTGTTTATTTTAATGGAATATAGCAAAAGCTGTTGATTTATAAAAATCAATAACAGTGTATTTGAATTTTGTTTGAAAATATGAAAAATATGGAAATCATTAATTATACAAAGTGATTATGATGTGCTGATCTCGGGTTAAATTTAAAATATTTCTGCGAAGTCAATCGATTATTCAAAAAAGAAATTTCATTCGAGTGTAACAAAATTTAATTTAACGAAATATTTGTGTAATAATGTTCTAATTGTATTCATATCAAGTCTGTATAAACTTTACTAATACGAAATTACCCGAAAAATCGTGCAAAAGAACGTTTTTAAAACTTTTGGCTGTAAAAGAGTTAATGTGTAGGCTTATATGCATGTGTAAACATTTAGTTATATCATCCATTATAGACCACATTATGTATCTTTAAATTGCTTGAGCTTACAATTTTGATTTAAAATATACTAAGAACATATTTTATACTACTTTAAATTCAATTAGTTACCGAAATACAACAATTGCATATATATTTACGGAAGTTTGCGCAAAGTATTTAAAATCAGTAAGAGTGGAAGCTTCATTCACAAATGTATTTTACATGACAGATAAAACAGATTTAAACTTTCAATAATGGCAACTTTATTTGTTGTTTTCGGATAATAGTTGACAGACTCTCTAACCCTAACCTGTAATCAGCATTCACTGCAGATGAATCGGCCCAGACAAAGTGGGATTCCTTCATGCGATCATTTAAGCCAATCCAAAATCTGCTTGTATTCGTTCTGATGAGTTTGTTCATTAAATGGTTCTGAAATTGATCAATACTCAAAGAGATGATCGTTTACTCATAAAATGATGTCCAACAATTTGGAATAAAAATTGTTAAATATAAATATAAATATTAGTAAAACTAAATAAAGAACACTTAACAATTTGTTCTGACCCTTAGAAGCACCAAGAAACATGTGATTAAATGTCTGAAGTAAGCTACCAAACTTTTGGAGTAACAAATTTCTAATTTTGTCCAAATATTTCAAAATGTGCAATTTGAACATAAAAATGATTCAAATATGACTCTTTTAGCAAACTCGGCTAATTATTGTATAATAAAGCTGTTCTTATAGATATATTGCATGTGTAGCATAATGCGGTTAAAACCAAATAAAATACAACTTTGATTTCAAAAGTTGAAATGTATATCTTCCAATGATTTAAAATCCGCGAATCCCTGCCAGTTAATTATCTAGGTTGATTTGTATGTTCAATCGTTAATTTTAAAAACAAGGCACAGGCATGTAACCTATATTTGTTTTACTTTATAAACATGTATTGGCAGTCTGAAAAAAATGCGCAAATTCAATTGCAGTGGTAAAAATAATGATTTGTCCATACTTTTAAAAAATATATTTGATTTATAATGTAGAATATAATTGAACTGTTATTTCATAGTATTCTTGGCATAAAATAGGTTATTATTTGTTTTGATACCAATTTAGGTTTTAACTTAATTTAATTTGTATACAATTTTCTAAATTATTCATGTTTACCAAAATCGTAAATGCGCAATATATTTAATGAAAATTAAACATACGTCATTAATTATTTTAATTGTTTACAACAGACGTCAATATAAAACTTTTACACGTCAATGTTTACCTTTACAAATGACGGTACTTGAAATTTTAAGATACTTACATATACGCCATTTAAAATATTATTTAAGTAATACAATATCCTGTTAGTATGCAAAAGCATTGTACTATATCTGATTGATCGCGAAGTCCATAAAATATGGATCGGTAATAGTTTCCTATCTTACAGGAAAACAAAATTATACTTTTAATATTAGATGGAACTATATCAACATTCGCAACTTACATTTTCCTCGTTAGAATGAATGGAAGCCAAATAAGCATCCTCATGTCGACAAAAGGTTTCGGCGTCTGTCCAGTTTAAATGCTTGCCAGTGATACGAAAACACTTTCCACCGATACATTCATAGGACATATCTAAGGAATGTGGGACATCAAGATGCGGTCTCAAATGTGATATTTTATTAATACGTAGATAACATAACTACAGAATACATGCGGGTAATATGACTGATGACGGACATTTTGAATATGTAGTACAAATTGATTTAAAACGATCATTTTAAAACAATTTCAATTTTCTTTATTCGAATAAATATGTATGTATTAGGTAATTTTATGATCCCTATATGGAGTAATTTTTACCGATTTGGTTGGTGTCTTAAATTGAATTCAAACGTGTGTAAAAGCTTAAAGGTATTAATTAATAAAAAACATATGCATCTAATAACACAGTGAATACTAACGCTTCCGACAATGACGTAGACAATGACGTCTACAATCCTGATTAAATAATAGCTTAAGTACATTTCATACATTTTGTTTATTTGCCTCATTTATGCTTTGATACATTTGGGGAAATATTACGTCGAGGAACACTTGTAATGCTTAATTTTTACAAGATGTTACAACAGGTTAAATTCATTCCAAAATGGGTTTCTTAAAACACAGACAGACATGCTTTTATGGAATATTTCTGTGTAGGAAAGAAATGAAGTGTTTCTTCTATAAAAACATAAAATTGTCTTTAAGGGGACTTAACATTGAGTGTCCGACAATGAAAACCAGTCAAAGTCATGACAAAACCAGCTCTGTGGTTTAAATCGAAATAGTTGGTTGTCGTCTCGTTTGTCTGACACGTTAATCACTAACCAACCACCGAACATACATTGTATCTTGATAAAATACCAAACTTTGTGTTGATGAATTATATGGAAAACATCATTGCTTAATTTCTTGGAAACTTTTGAGAGTCCGTGGCACATATTTCAAGATTAAACATTCTCAGATTAGTTTACTAGAGGTCTACTTAAAGAATGCGTCAACCAAGATAGTTAGATTCCTAACAACTATTTTTTTTACTTACAGCAATTAAATTGATGCAAAATCAATAAATTTTCATGAATAATAATTATATTACTAAGCTTCTTTTATTATTCTGTTTGTTTAGTGATGTTGACATATATTGACATATATTGAAATAGATATGTTGACACTTGAATTTTTGTGAAATATTTCCTAATCAAATCACAGCTTAGCGATAAAATAATTGCACGTTAACGGTAATTTTAACCTTATAGTAATTTAAGCTGTTTTCTTATAACTGTCTGACTAATCAAAGACTCGTGGAATTTGGAAACCTTTTCTATGAATTGAATGTTAAAATATATAATTTAATCCAAACTGAAAATACTAGCTGTTATCCACATCTATGGAAGGATAAATTGCCTTATTTTGTTACCATGAGTTGTGGGGAATGTTTTCTCGAATCCACACACAAATTTGTTGATGGCTGTACATTGTTCAAGATCGAAAGATGTTAAGTTGTGCAGAAGACCACAGTTATTATTGCTGGCTCGGTTTGGTCCCCCGGTCCTCCATGGCCTAGTTGTTCAAGAAATACACTGTTAACGATGAAGATGTGTAATATCTTCTTTGGCACATAACATGTTATATACATGTATTCTAACACGTAAAATTAGACATAGAATGTAAAACAACGGCGTTTAAAATAAATGAATGTATTTATTTATTAAAATGACATTTTTAATAACTAATATTCAACATTTTATGTCGCTAATAATATATTTACATATTTTTACTTATAATAAAACAATTAAGCATGTAGATTTATTTCTGAAAGATTTATTTAATGTGTCGAATAATGTAATATGCATGTATAATATTAAACGATGTAGGTATATTAATTTTAAATTAACATATCCATTTTGTCTTGCATGACTTCACTTTAGCGGCTGATTTATAACTAATATCGATCATTGAAAGCTGCAAATCGTTCTTTTATATTACCCGACAGTAATTTTACAATTAATACTACAATCGTAGATATTTAAAACACATTATTATTTTATATTCAATCCAATCAGACGCATAGATTTAAAATATGAATTAAATATCGAAAGATTTCCATGACTCATAACATAGTGTAAAAACCATAGTTTTGTATGGAATACGGACCAAATAGATATCGGGCGTCTTAATATAATTTAATGTTTGAAATGTGTTTATAACTATAACTATATACTATATACTATATAATAGTATTAAAACAAAACTGTGGACAGTTTACTAAGCTTAGTCAATTTTATTTATGTAGATATTACGTCCTATTTAGCAATCAATAAAATTAGTTTACAAATATAGTGTACACAATTGTTACAATGGATGTATAATATCCGCAAATCTATACATTTATGTAAGTACTATCTAAGACAAAGATATTTTTCAAGTGCGTTATGTGTTTCGATGCATCGGGCTAAATTTGATGTGTCTGTATCATAGAAATCAAAATCTCTTATATTTCTATGGTCTGTATCGATGTAAGCATTGCAACACGTCGTGTGCCTGTCATTATTTATTAAAGTTAAATACTATTTTTGCAGCCACCATAACATAGAGTGAAATTAAATCCCCTCTCTATGACAATACAACTATATCTACACTGATAACACACATAAATATAGTTACGTAGTGGCTACATATCTACACCGATGACTAAACGTTTGGAATAATTTAACCGATTTATTGTTCAACCCATAACATTAAGAGTATAAGCTGGTAACGGAATTGAATAGATTATAATAAACGTTTTAACACTAGAAGGACCAAGCATTCGATAAAAAACATAAAATAAACATACGCAAATATTTACTTTTCACAAAATGATTTCGTTTAATAAAGTAGAGCATTAGGGCATAACATGTATAGCATAATTGAATGGAACAAATTAATTACAATATCTAATATAATACATGAAATAGTTGGATACAATCAGAAGTATAGCATTTTAAAAGTCCAAAACAATATCCAATACAATTTTGTTTAACTAACTTTTTATTCCGCTATCGTACATTTTAGCAGTACAATTTACATTCATCAATTTCTTCTTTTACTAAATATAACGAATATTTACTATAATATAGCTGTGAATAAATGTTTTTCAGTTGATATATTTGACACATTTTTCATGGCATATTTATGGAACATTTATCAAACCTATAATTAGCGTCAGATTGGTTTATTTAGTGATATGTACACTTTTGTAACATAAAAAAGCAACACTAAAATCTGTCACCCTTTCTTATCGAAATTTATAAATTCATGAAGCATAATATTTGTGGATTTGATACTAATATCAATGCATATTTCTACATGTTGATTGCAGACTGTTGCGATTTAGGACGTCACTTGAATTTATTTTGAATACCGCGTTAAACGAAGTAGAATTGTACATACATGCAAGTATTAAACACAACTGATTAAATGATCAGAAATGTGCTTTGTATTTCATTTTCCATTTTCTTCAGCTTTAATTTAACAGCTGACAAACTTTGACTAACCTTTGCAGATTTCATATATTTACAACAGTATTGCAACTTTCATTACTAAACAGAAATTTAATCCTGTTCAGCCCATTTCAAATTGAGATATTAGGTCTCGTGTATAATTAAACAGGCGTTACATATTTCGAGCGCAATATTTAATTTTGATTTTGTCAATTTTTTAAGTCATCTGTGCATATTTTATTGATAGATAAAACCTGTTTTAATGTGCAGTCATCTGAATATTAACATTTTTAAGAAATGTATAGCTCTCTTATTTCTTCTAAATATTTATCATTAATTGTGATTACATTTCATTAATTTATATTCATCCGCTTATGCTACGTTTAATGGCAGATTTTATGTTTTATCACAATTTTCAAGTATTGCAACTTTCTTATAAACATAATCGCATTTACTTCCATGAATTTGATTGTTATGCGACATTTCAAAAACGTTAATTTGAGCACAGGGAATAACGGCTAAAGTTGTATAAATGTTTGTTAAATTCAACAATCAATATTTATTATACGAAACATCAAAGCAATAGCAATAAACATTTGATATTTAAATTTAATAAATAATGATATATTCGGTATAATAAGGATTGCAAAATATCCACATAACAATGGCTCCGATTATATAAATAACATTGCCTATAACATTGAATCAATACAGACTACAATATTTACAAATTAAAACAAATATCTATGAAATCGATTGCGCTGGGGATTATAATTAAATACATTATGTAAATAAAAAAATATTATAAAAAAAGTCAATTCACTTTGAGTTTGTCGTCGAGCGGTACTTTAAGTATAATCGCGTTTAAAAAATGTTTTATGTAAAAATTCACCTTTTGTAAGCAATAATAAACAAACAATTAGTAACACTTGTCGATTCTAGTAAAACTCAGAAATCTGATTTCATTTGTGGCTAACCAATGTAAATTGTGAAAAGGGAGTAAGCCCACTTACAAATAATTGGCAGTGGTTCCATCTGTGTAAACATAATCGTTATTGTGAGCTATATCGTTTAATCCTGTCCAAATGGTTCCAAATTTATCATGTCCATCCAACTTTAGTTGTCTGATGCATTTCTTTGGAACACAATAATGAGAAAGTGAGTATGCATAAATCAAATAATTTAAATATTACATAAAATAAAAAATCAGCATGGATAGTTAGTCAGTGATTTAAAAACCAATATTCTATATTAGAGGCCGATACAATGATTTTACAAACAATAGCCATGTTTTGAATCCTCACAAATCAACATCATGTAAACAAAATTTAAAAATGAGCGATACAATCTAAATATAACTAAAACAAAGCAACTAGAAATCAAGGCTGTAATTTGTAGAAAAATTAAAATAGGGGTGGAAATGTTTGTAGAAAACGATTATTTTGTAAAAACGTTGCAGTTATATATTGTGCGCTGTCTTAAATAATTTTAAAGTTAATTATATAAATCATATTTTACAAGTTTTGCAAGTCAAGACGCACATCTATTTTGTTAAGTCTTATCAATACTGCCTCTTACTCCTAATAACTCTGTAAGTCTTCTTCAATATAAAAATGATGTATACATTTCTGAAAATATAAATATATTTAATTGGTCAATAACTGCTAGAAAATAAATTGATTGTCTCTGTAATTAATAATGACACCAAACGATTTAAATTATAATATTAAGTGTTGCGTTGTACAATACTGCACATTGAATTGTTATTTTAGGAAACTCAATACAAGATAAAAAAACATTGAGTTTATGGTTCAACAAAATGTAAGCAGATTTATAAGTTAAAAAATGGTCATAAATTCTGGCAGTAAAAGTTAGTCATTTATTCATCAGTTATTTAAATTAACTGAAATATTGTGTGTTTTGAAATTCCTTTCTGGTCGATCAAATGTAAAAAGAGAATTAAAATGTCCACAAATCAAATCTTGTGGTAATGACATTGGTATGGATATGCTAAATAGTTACATAAGTAATAGTTATAAAGTTTTATTGAACATTGTATTATAAAATAAATTTGGAGCATGAATGAAAACTTAAAAAATTCAAGTTACCAAACTATATGAAAACTCTTATGTATTAATAAACTGGAATAACTTAGAGTAACTTACCAGTTGGTTTTCAGAATGAATTGAAATAAGTGTTCTGCCAAAAGATTTGCAAATATCTGTTGCATCGTACCAAGTTGAAATCAATTTGGAGTAGATGTAGAAATGGCAAGGCTTTTCTGGCACCGTTTGAAGAGCTGATGTCATTCGAAATTCTTCTGTTACAATGAAAATATCAAAGTTTGAATAATACATACAATTATATTTAACAAAATAAATGCCGCATAGAGTACAAAAAATTGTATCTAGCATTTTGACATTCCGATCTCGGAACCAATTAGATTCATTCATTCTTAAACCAATACGAAAATACTTCAATCCGAGTTGACTTCATCGATTATAGCTATCAGCCAATGCTAGCTGCCTTTTACAATCACGCCATAACATATTGTGATGCGCTTGTGTCATTTATTTTGGAAAATAGTGTGTGTCATTGTAAAATGTGCCATATTTCTAAACTGTAACAGGTAGTTGCATTTGCAACTTGCAACATAAATACACTTGTTGCAATCGAAAAGCATAATTTATAAAACTACAGCACGCTATTATAACTTTTTGTTATTTTATTCTTAGCTACACTTGTCCATTATTACAGACCAAATCCTGTCGCCATATGTCTACTTCTCTAATGGTATCGGAATTTGACAACGCTATGGTCGCTTTACAATAACAAACTATATTGTTTTGCAAAGCAAGATGTCAAAATACTGGTACGACACACCATGACTTTCGAATAATGAAGTTTTTATTAAATGAACAACTAATGTGGTTATTACGAATAAAGCTACAATAGCAAATATGCCGATATTATTATAAAACAGGTTATTATCTACAACGATGTCCACGTCTTTATTTTGCATTTAGCTTTTATTTCACAGGAAGCTGTACTTTTCTCAATAGATTATTCAATCGCATAAAAAGGAAACATATCTAAATATAAAAATGGATTAATAACCAATGGAAAATAAATTGTATATCTTGAAAATATAGACACATTTTACGAAGCAAAGATATTTATAAAATAACTTGTTGTGTTGTACAACGCCGGACAAAAATATTATTAAAAGTAAACTCAATGTGTCTGCTTAACAGGGCTAACATAACTTGGTATAGGAGAGATTCAATGCGAAATATTTACGGTTTTATCTTATTTAACACACATATTTTTGCGAGTTTAACGTCTGTAACAATTTCTTTTGTAAGAAAAGCTATCAGGAAGCGACAGTTTCCCGAATGACCTGGAGTGTTTTATTCACCATTTTATCAAACGTTGAAAGATATTTGTTCTAACTACATAAAGTTACTTACGAAATCCATAAACTTCAACTTCGGAAAGAATTAAAGAGCCAAGACTTTTCATTTTAATTTGAACGAATCGCGCTTTCGGCAGCCATTTGCAAATTAATTGAATTATTGCACCAGTTTTGGAATATCCAGGATAGGCGACACAGCGTTTTATTGGCGGTGGATGATACGTTAAGCCAACCTATGAATGATTAGAACGTATAATAGTGTATATAAAATGAGATGGCAGGTATTTAGTCTGCACAAATTTGTAATTGGAGGCACTTTTTGCTACACCAAACACATTTTCAATCGTTAATAGAGCTTGCAATGAATACAATATAACAAATGAGGTTATATCTCTCATTGTCTGTGTAAAACCATTAAAATGTATTTACAAAGTTATTCTTGCTAATAGGTTATTATTTAGGTTCTTTGTAAGCTAATACCTAATTCTGCTTGCATCATTTGAAACGTTTATTCATTCATACATTTATATCAGTCAAGCCTAAAAATAAACTATTATAAATTAATTAAATGCAACGAATTTGCGTAGAATAAAACAAAATCTACATCAATATTCACCAAAACGTCAAAATTGAATAATTCTGCGCCACAGCAGTCTTTTCGATTGTAAATGATGACGTTGCGAATTATATAAACCTCCTCAAGGTCCACGGTCCAGCTGGGCTGCCATTCGTAATCTGTTTTCGAGCAACAACGATCCCCTTCAGGCACATATCCATCGGTAGCGATATCAGCTGAGTACTGCGTACTGCTTTGATGTGTCCGCATACGCCGGGAAACCACAAAGGCCCCTAAGGAGATGATGGCAATTAGACAACTATGTGAATTTCTGTTACATGCAAAATATAAATTAAACAATTATTTAACAAACATGTCCTCTGTTTAATTGCATGTAAGTATGCTTCCCTTATAAATATCATCATTGTAATTTATTTAATGACAGTATAATGTAATATATATATAATAGTAGCATAATGGCGAAATCAATAAATATTCTTGGGTTTTATTATATAGCCTACCTTCAAGAGACAAGATGCTTTTATCTCGAACAGAACACACAAAAGGAAGTTTCATTTGGCAGTCATGATTCCAGAACTCCTTCATATCGTGAATCGTGACGCAGTGTTCCACATCTTTGTTTGCTGGTCGCGTAGGACTCCACAGTCTATTGTTGTACATTCAGTGAAGTAGAAAAAAATACAAATTTTTAAGTTTCAGAGTTAAGAATTGATATTCATACATAATACCGCTTCTCCCAATCAAAAGTAGATGTTAATTTAAGAAAGGGTTAGACACGTGTTGTTATGGCAAGGATATTTTATTTATAGTTAGCAATCAAATATGAAATTACGACAATCCTGTTTATGGCATTTAAATAAAGTATTTTGAATATTGTATCATTTTAGAATGAGTTCAAAGTTATCATATCATCAAGAATAAAATTAAAAAGTGATTACATAGAAACACATAACATTAATATTGCATAAAATGTCTTTTTTGCCTCTTTTTTAACATTTCTCACCCATAGACTTTAAATAGAACAACTAGACGGCGCACGCTACATCAATATAAGCTTAAGTAAGCGTTATCAGGGAATTC
>JAYRBW010098481.1:0-19949 GCA_036023295.1 Invenusta paracnida | reverse complement strand
AACACATTTTATGCTTATTTCAATTCTTTTATGATATGAGCTAACACACTTTTTGCCATTTTTGGCTAATAATAATTATAATATCGGTTACCTAAATAGCAAGAAATATTAAATTGGCTGCAGTTTATTATTATCATTCTCATTGCATAAATGAAATAACTCACTCTGAATACTCTCTCAGATGTATTTCACTTTTTTAATAATTTGCTCACTTTGTAAATAGTGACAATATTGAATACTGTAAATAAAATATCTTTTTAACGACAAAACGAATATTATCCTTTATAAAGCAGAATTGTTCTTTCGAGAAAAAATGATAATACATTAGAAATATAAGAGGAACTTGTGACTATAATTTATACCATTTTCTATTTGAATATATTCGAAGTAAATGAGAATAGTACATGAATAATACTATATGAATATGAATAGGTATAGTATCCTTTCATCATAGTTTATGCACTTTAATTAATATTAAAAATAGACAACAACATAAAGCAAATATTCAATAATCGATCGCCTATTTTTAAATATTTCACATCACATAATACAATTAAAATGACTCAAGTTTTCTACAGTTATTAAAATACAATCATTTAGATAATTACAATAATTGATAAATTATATAATACATTACACAATTTACATTGACCAATATCATACAACATAATACAACTAGTATAATGTCTCAGTGTATAATTCATTTAGTACAATTCATTAGATACAGTTACATAAACACATTAATTAGACAATTAAACATAAACAAAAAGCATTTATTAAAGCAGTGTTGTAATTTGAAAATTTGAAAACTTTCAGGCATTAAAGTTACTCAAACCTACAACAAAGTGTGCTTCAGAAAATTGACGTGGAAAATAGGAAAACCATATCTTTACTATCACCTCCATCTGCTGAACATTAATAATATAATCTTGAAAACGATCAATGTTACCAATGGAAGTTGTAAGTTCTCCCTTTTCTAAGTACACTTTAGCTTAAAAAATGTGTTTTTCATAACTTTATATGAGTAAATACTTTGACTAAACACGATTTATTTACACTTGATATATATCTATTCGACTTTAAAAGTAGATTTTGTTTTCAAATAATCAATTATTCGTTTACTTGTTTAGTAAGTTATGGTATATACATGTTATGTTAAGACAGACATTTAACTTCTTTTAATATGTAAATTTATGTAGCTTTATATACACATATGTACAGTTATATTTCTTCTACTAAACGTTGTTTTAATTCTGTACAGCTATGAGTAAATTTGTGACTCGGATACACATTTTCCATTGAATTTCTGAATTTCAGTAAAGTACTTTTTTAGAATAGAAATATAAATTACGCATATATTATTGACGGAACTACCAATTAATATCCTGAGTCATAAATTATTTTATATAGTTCAATTTTTCACTTAATATAATATTATAACAATCATAATTTTATTTTAATGTATGAATGTTATGTAATTGATTCAGTGTAGCGATTTTCGAGAATAAATTTATTTAATTTAAATTTCAAGTTAATATTTTGTAGCATACTTTATGTTAAATATGTAACTACATACACAATTTACAGATTTATTTGATAACACGGAAAAGGATGACATAATCTACTTCATGCTTACAAGTTTTATAAATGTAAATGAAAATGGAAATAAAAAGATGGCCATCAATAGTACGAGCCTAATACGTCTTTTTACAAAAACATGTCCAAGTAAGCTAATCTTTACTAATTATATAATTATCAAAAAATGTATTTTAAAATAAATTAAAATATTTTTAATTGTGTAATTTACCTTGTATTGTGTGTTTTTATTGCATGTTACTTAAGTACATAAGTATTTCTTTTTAAGAAAACTCAGTTTCTTATGGAGGAAATCGACACGAAAAATAGACCTACATTTAACTACTAAATACTACATTTATAATTACTTATTAGTTAGGTATTCAATAACTGTTTTGTGGATTTGATTGATTTATTAAACAAAAATAGAGTCTGTAAAAACAACATTAAATGAAAGCAACACGTTTGACTGCAACCAAAAGCATCATCAACAAACCGATTTTGTGAAACTATACATTAGTATATTTTTATGACTGAACAGATACTAGTGAATATAGAACCGAAAATAATCGTATAGTTTTAAAACGTATAAGAGGTTCTAGAATTAAATAAATTGCAATTGAGGCTAGGTTCAATAAACAATTAGTAGAGATACTTCTAAACAGATAAATCAAATTTACGTTAAATAACGGAATCCAAAATAGACCAATCCTGAGGTGTACAATAACAGTTACATAACAATCTATAGTAAAGATTGATTAAGAGATTTATGCTCTTTAGTGTTATTATGTAAGTGCCGTTTAGTTGATCTATATAGCATTCTTGTTCTCAGATCAATTTAAGTTTATAAATCACACTAGTACAAAGAATTACAGGAATCCTAAGTTAAGAGAAAAATATCAACTAATCTTACAAGTAGAAAAACGAAGTTTAGTAGATATATTAAATTGTTTACATAAACAGTAAAATGTGTGCATAAACTTAACACGGTCAATATCCAAACACGTTTCAGTTAAGACAACAATCGTTATCATGATTAGGTACATACTTTTAGGGGCCAATTTACTGGAAATAAGTGAGTTATATACGACAAAAACGATAATTACGATATTAAATAAACATATCATGTAATCCGAGAGAATAGCTGTGTGAATAAAACCAATTCGAGCAATCACGAATTAATTTTTTTTGTAAGACCAGTTTGATATGAAGTTTAGACTATTTTAGACCATTTTAGTTTCAAACGAATTAAAAAATAACAATAAATAAGAGCTAATGACATACTGAAATGGCAATTATAACATTGTAAAATTTACATTAGCTATATATATATAACTAAAGTATATATGTAACCATACGGTTGTAGAAGTATCATACTTGTACAGATTAAGATTTAATGATGATGAATAAAAATCTATGTTTTTAAAAGTTACACTGAATTTGTTTAAATAGATACTATATTCAATTTCCGTTTACTTCTAGGGATCACCGTTATTCAAACATACCACAAAGTCTGCTACAGGACATTGACTTGGATTATACAGAGACCGTATCTTTTCTTCTGTATCGTATTGTTGGACGTCAATAAAATCAAGTTGAAAACGATTAATGTTACAAATGGAAATTGTAAGCGTTTCCTTTTTGATTTTTAACTGTTTTTTCTTCTTGTGGACAATATTTAAAATTTTGATATGTCGAAGATTATTTGCAATATATGTTTTAACGTTTTTAATTTTGAAATTTTGTTTAACCATTATTGGTAAAAAGGTTCTGTATTATATTTCTGTAAAGATCTCAGAATAATGTATAACAAAATGTCAAAGAAGAAAGGAATTTTTATAATTGCGTTTTGTTCCTCCAAGAATTTTCATAATTCAAAATTGCTCTTTAATGTATATTCAACTGTTTATTTCACGTCTATTAAACCTTATTTAAGTAAATTGATCTATTCTGAGTTTTCCTGTTTATGGAGTAGCATACACAGCGGAAACATTTTAATACGTTTATTTTGGAATTATTAAAAGTTTTATAAATTGTGATAACAAACAGTTGTATTTATTCAAATGCTGTAACATTTAGTTTTATTACTTAAAAGTATTTAAGCATTAAGTAATACATATTAATGTTATTTATGACTCAATTAACACAAAATTTGATACAATTTTAAAATGTATAATTCGTCTGACTTCATGTTTAATGGTAATTGTTATACCTATTATATAACATATTTAAATACTTGGAATATTTACAGATCTGTTCGATAATCTGGAAAGCGACAATATTACTAACTTTCAACTAATTAGTGTTGTACAAAATACTCATATTCCACAGGAAACCATTGAAATCAATAGTACAGAAATTACAAAGCTGTTCAGCAAAATCTGTCCAAGTGAGCAAAGATTATTAGATGGAACTCAGTAAACTTTTCACTGTTCCTCTTATCTACACAGTTATTGTTCTATCTTTATGATAGAAAAGTATTTCTTGTTTTGCGCATAATTCTGTGAATTGACATTTTTTGAAGAATATCGGTTATTGGTTATAGAGGAAATGTTTAAGAATAAAGGCACAGCACAGCACAGCACACTAAAACTAATTATTTATTCGATTTTGAGCTGTTATAGAGTTATTCCATTTTTTTAATATAGTAAACTTAGAAAATTAGATATATTATTAATTATGATGTTTTAATTCCTCCCAGTTATATTTCTAATAAACAATTGCGAAATAATTTAGTTTTACGCTAATTACAATGCTAAATGTTATAAACTAAGCAAAATGTATCACACGTAAAATTACTAGACTTGATTGCTACATGCAAAGGAATAAGACTCTTAAATATAGAAAACAACATGTAATAATTATCGATTTTATTATCAGACAATTGAAGTGGTATATTACATTCCTAGTAATTTTACGAAATATATATAACATCACTATTCTAAACTATCACAAATGATCTGTATTGAATTAACGAGAGAAATATTTAAAAATAGGTATTTGAAACATATTAGGAGAAAAATATGTCGTTTTATTGATTTATTTGATAGCAAGTAGCTCTTTCAATTTTTAGGTATTTCAGTCATTCAGGAATACTACAATATTTGCTTCAGAAAATTTTCCTGGAACGAGCCAAAGGAATATTTATACTATAGCATTCATTTTATGGATGCTAAAAAAGAAACTATTGAAAAGATAGAAGTGAAAAATGGAACTTGTGAGTGATTATTTGAGCACGTTTTATTTACTTGCATCAAATAAGTTATTAAATATACTTACTTTTAAATGCATTGAAATAGATAAAGCTTAAGAGGTTAAAAAATGTTCCATTGGTTTGTAAATTTGATTAGTATTGTTGAACCACTTATTTGAATGTATTATGTAATCCATCATTTAAAATGTTACATTATATATTTTATTGTAAACAATTAAATTTAAAATCTGATAGTTTTGTACATTGTCATTTCTATTAATATAGGTTAAGAGTAAAGCGTAAATATATATGTAATTTATTATTGCACATTACATGTGTCATCTTAATGTGAAGTTGAACTCAATATCTCTTAAACTTAATCAATGCTTTTGTTTAATTGATAATTAATATTCTTCTAAAAATAAATGTTATAAAAATAAATTCTTTGCAAAATATTAACAAAACTTTAACAGGATTTGTGAAATAATATTCGACTATATATCAAATATATTCAACTATATATCAACTATATTCAAATATAAGTATATGAGGATAGCCCATTAACTAAATGTATGTGAGAACTATCCTAATATCAGCTGTTAGTAACACAGCAATTCCATGGACTATTTGTACTTTTTGCATGTACAAAATCTGCTCAGAGTTTAAAAGAGATAATAATCGATTTATTTCATTCATGTTATAATAATTCTATTTCAATTTTATTATTAATATTGTTTTAAACTTTTAGACATACTTAATAACCTAAAAAGTAATGAAATAGTCTACTTTCGTCTAAAGACTGTTCTGAATACAAGTGATGACTCAAATGAATTGATGGAAGTCAATAGTACTCGTATTTTACGAATTTTAAAGCAAAAATGTCCAAGTGAGTGAAAGCTACATGATTTAATTAGTGTAATAATAAGCAATTCTGCTTGAATAAGACTTTCTTTGTTGTACATTTTTCCATTTTAACTATAATTTAAACAACATTTTGTTTTGTTTTGTTTTCCCATATATATCAAATCATACTTATAGCATACGTATCATTCATTTTTATGTCAAAAGTACACAACGTGTAAAGACTATAAATTACAAATGTATAGGTGATTTTAATAGTTGATTAATAAAACCAGTGTGGTCTGTGCTGATAATATTATTTTAGAGTTTATGAAACATGTAAATACTTCTTGTAAAACTTGTTGTTATGACTATTAAGTGAGCATATTTCGCAGGTTGATTGCATTTATTCCTATCGTAGATATCTATTAGAAAGAAGCCAATGACGATGCTTAAATGTACAAGAATAATTTACATGTATAACAAGAATTGGCTGAAAATATATCAGAATTAAAAAAAGATTATAATATATAGATTAATAGAATTATTTACATGTTTGATAGAATACTTAAAATAATTACTGTGTATGATTATTATTTTTAAATTATTGTGCTTATGCTTCATTGTCACGATGTACATTTATACCATAGCTATAGGTAAGTCATTTATATTGCAGTAAATATTTATGTGATTGATGAAATGTCATAAATGCTGTCTGCAAAATATTTATCATTTTAATAATACCACGATATCTGTTTCTGTCAAATAATGTACATAAAAGGAGTTACAATTACGCAAGAGTACCACAAAGGTTGTCACCGAAAACTGACATGGAATTACAATAAGGCCTATGCCTTGTTTCGTGTCCAACTCCTGAATGGTAATAAAAAGGATTTGGGAATAGTTGATGTTTGGAATGAAACCCAATGTACGTTCTGCTACCATATATGAAATAATTGAATTGAATTGAATTTTATAATATTTTATGATAATTATATTTACATGTCTAAATCGATAAGTAAATCATGTATTTCATTAAACGGACTTCGGTCTATCAGCGAACTTGAATCAATTCTCAAAGGAAGCGCTTTCAAAATATGAATCAATACACAAATTGCAGTAAAAGAAATGTATAATTGATCAGCGTAGTATCCTAATGATTGAGTCCTAAGCTTAGTATCCAATGTTTTACATTATTAATACGTACTTAGTAAAATAATGCAGTCGGTCACGCAAAATTCTATAAAGTGTTCTTTCAAGAAGATCAAGCAGTAAAGTTACATTAACTAAATGTTTTTAGTCGCCTTGTTAAAGTTTTGAATATCTTCAAATAATACCACTAAACTGCTCAATGTATCAATATATTTGAAAACAAAAGCAGAACTCCATTTACAATATTATATTACACTATTCTAATGTTACGGGTTAGTGTTCAGAAAAAACTTGTTAAGCTTAGTTTAATAAATGTCCATGTTTTGTCGTAACATTAATTTGTCATAAGATTAGGACAGGCATATCCCGGTTTTTATTAGCGTAATAATTATATATTACATAATCTATTCGTATTGTGTCTGTTCACTGATAGCAATTGTTTTCTGTTATGCATCGCATACTTTTAGATGTTTTCGACAACACAGAAAGTGATTCTCTTGTTTACATTCAACTTATTGCTTTAGTGAAGAATGGAACGAAACGCTTCAATGTGAATGTCACCAAGGAAACAAAGCTCTTGATCAAAGCCTGTAAAAGTGAGTAGCTCCGAATTACTCTTAGTCAGATGAATACAACCAAAACAAAGAATTAGATGAGGCAGGACGTTCACTAGTTGACTTATGATCAAATGTGCAGGATCAAAATATATAAAATTACCAATAGTAAATCCTTTTTAATTAGAAATACTACTAATCATTATATATATTTTATTTCTGAAGATTGCAAAAAAATTAGAGTCAATCTCAAGTTTAACCATTCTTACAATTTTATGTGACTTTTTCATACATGCCTGGAACTTTTGTTCTATCGATTTTTTATTTTGATTTACCTAACCAACCACTGGTTCAATGGTATTCTTAGGCTGACTTGATATTCTGACCTGTTTATTTAGGAAAAATGGAATACTGAGTAACTTATAAACCCTCTTTATGAATAGTTGGTACTATTATATGGTTTTTTATCAATAATTTGATTTTTATTTAAATAAATTTTCATGTATTTTCATTGCAGACATAACAGTTACACAAAGTTTCTCTCAAGTGTGTTACAGAAAATTGAGTTGGGAGAGTCACAAAGTCTACGCATTTTATCAACTTGTCTTCCTCAAAGAAAATGGAGAGGAGGTAAAACGGATAAATATTTCGCAAAACATTTGTGAGTATATCTTATCAGTGATATATAGGGATATTTATAAATCCAAAACGAATTCTACATCAAGTATATTTTTCTAGCTTTGAACTATTTTTGCATAGTGAGTTTCAGTGTAAAATATTCGCGAACTATTTAATTTCAGACGTTTTCAACAACAAGGAGAGCGATAATATTATCTACTTTCTGCTATTTGGGATCGTAAAGAATGAAATGACGCTTAATTATTTAATAATTAAAACAAAAACTCGACTTAAGAATAAGTCGTGTCCAAGTAAGTATGCAAGTTTGTAAGTTAGCTAATTCTCATAATTATTTATAATTCGACACTGTACTTATTTTTTTATACTTATAAGTTCCTACGAGTTGGAGAGACGAACAAATAATCAAATAATCAAAAATAGTAAAATATAATATATATTAAAAGCAAATCATTTGATATAAAAAATGTAAAATAACAAAAATTGTTGATATATTGCAGGGATATATATTGCAAATATATTGATCAACTACAACTTAATTGTCATAAGGATCAACTTTGTAGCCACGACACGTTAATTGATTGATGCAGCAGATTTTCTGGAAAACGATTGAATTCTGCAATGATTGCATCTTTCAATTCAGCTAGGTTACCGGTTTTATGTGCAATTATCTCGGGTTTCAATATGCCCCAAAGAGCACTGTCACAGGATGTAAGGCCGGGACAAGATGTTGATCCAAATAGGCCAACCTATCAATCTTCAAAGTCTTCTTAAGAACGTTTTTTGTAGCATGAGCCATGTGGGCAGGTGCCCCATCTTGTTGAAAATGAGATGAAAGGAGGATATTTTCTAGAGCAAGGACAAATTGTGTTCGTATTTTGTCAATATATCTATCCGATGTGTATTCCTCCATGGAAGAAAAATGGACCTAAATGATGTAAATCAAATATGTTGCCATTTTGAAAAAGTTTTTACTTTCCAAATCTTGATCACTCTTGCATCTGAAAGTTCTCATTCAAAGCTTTCTCTAAATTGATTCTTCAAATCTTCACTGCTGTAGGTAATACCTTTGTCACACTCAATATACCAACAAGCTGCTAAAATGATCTATTCTGTTATATAACGCTGCTGTCTGGTATGTCTTAATATAAATTATTCTGAATTATTTTATCTGAATTAATTAGTACTATAAATCATTGAATGCAATCATTTAAACTGTTTAAATGTATATAAATCGAGTGTGCTATTGACGGTATAAAGTAAACTTTTTAAATGATTTTTAGCCAACTCGGAGGAGCTATGATACACCCTATATATATCTTGTTTCTTCGTAAGGTCCATTTTATAATTTACCATTCGAATATTCTAAAACTGGATATTATATTGATACTGAGTTTCACTAATAATGAGGTCGCTTAGGGGCAAAAAAACGAAGGATCGTTAAAATATAAATAATATATTGATTAATTTCTATGGTATATCGATTTGTTATCAAACGAACGCCAGTCTACATTAGTGAATCTAGTTAACTATCTGTAGAAGTTTAGTAAAGGTGTAGGTATAGGTGGCTAAACTATTAAAAAAATGGGAAATTGAATCGTTCGTCTCATTTCCATTTAAATGTTTGGCGTTTGTCTATTTTCCTACATCGTAAGATATTTCTATAATTATAAAATAATGATAGATTCATTTTTATCGTTTAAGAAGACTTATATCACATTAAAATGTATGTTAAAAAACATCAGCTGTAAAAATTTGATTAAACCGCAACAAAAATATAATTTTGAAAACAAAATTAATATTATTTTTCATTTACTACGACAATTTTAATATTAATAACAGGTCATATGGTACATATTAATTATTGTCAGCCTTCCGATAAACGAAATAAAGTGGTCTATATTTCGTACTGATTGGATTGGATTGTTATTTAATGATCCTAATTAATAATTCTGTAATTTACAGATGTTCTCCTCGTCCAAGAACGCGTAAAGTTATGCTATCGGAAATTAAGCTGGACCATGCATAAAACGTATAATTCGTACGTTATACATTTGACTTACGCAGATGGAAATGAATACACAGTAATGAAAACTGAGGGAAATCAAAGTGCGTTTACATTTTTAACTCAGAAATAATTCATTTTAATTTTTACAAACATAAAACCAGACAGATCAAATATTTGCGAAAATTGTAGAATGCATCCAATTATGACAATGAAATAGTTTTTAGAGATTCAATTCCTACGACCTACTTCCATTGAAAAATGTAATTTAATATGATAAAAACCAAACTGCATGCACTTAGATCAACAATGGTGATCTGATTATATTAACTTTGAATTTTAATCTATACAAAATTGGATTAAATGTTGTGTTGAATGTATATTTTATCTGATTTTTAGTTGAATTGAACAATACTGAACCTGATGCACTCAACATCAGCCTTTATGGAATTTACAGGTACCAAAACATACATCGCCAAGTGCCCATCATAAAAACAACGCAAATGATAAACAAAAGTTGTTTAGGTAATTATTTATTATTGATGTTATACTAAAAATTGATTAATGGCTTTTTAAATTGTATTGTCAATATATGGACTTTATATATTTGGATTATATATGTGCCATACATGAACTACAAACTAATTTCAATATATAGTAAAGAACAAATTATAGTGTTTCAAAAATGGTATAATAGAATATAATTGGTCATATTTTGACGGATACAAATACAATGACTTGTTACAGTATAGTGTAGCGGATCAATAATTCTTAATGCTTAAGAAAATATTTGTAATTAATCGATGGTCTGAGTAAATAAAATAATGTAATATATCGAAATGTTCATGACGAGAATAAATAGCTTATGCCTGATTACGAATGTAAAGACGGAGAACTAGATATTGAGGAGCCTGAGTCAAAAAGTCGTTATCCACTAGAATTGATTTCATTAGAAACAATTTACGCACCACAAATGTAAAAGCTATTTTCAGTTCGCAAATAAAACAAGCTGTTAAATCAGACCTCAAGTATAATACTAGATGATACCAATAAATGAAAAATATTCGATTAATAGCATTTCATGAAAATTACACCAAAGAGGTACTTTTCCGCAATATTTAAAAATTGGATTTTTTAAAAGTTAAAGAATATCAATATTAATAAACTTGTCAGAAATGTATTCTGTATAAAATTACTTTGAATCACATGCTTGACTCATTTTTTTTAAATATCGAGTTTGAAATTGTGTGCTAGAGAAATATTTTCTTACATGATATTCGAACTAACTTACATGTATGCATAAAATAATAATCTTCAAAAATGTCTTTCGATACCATAAAAAACTTGTTTTTAATATTTTTAAAGTGAATTTTGTAAACAGTTTTAAGAATTATTGATAATTTTTGTTTTTACAATAAATATAAGTTACATCTTCATTTATTGTATGTACATGTATTAGTTGATTTTCTATTAATATTTCCATTAATTTCCATTGTATATTTCTCATTCAGGAGTTGATGTAACGCAGTCCTATATTAAGTCTTGTTATCGATGTCTATCTTGGACACAGTCTGACGTCTATCACTCTTATATCGTTCGCGTACTACATCCCAATCATAAACATTATGGCGATTTTAATTCCACCGAATTATCATGTAAGTATTATTTTTTTAAATTTAAATATTACACAGTGAATTTTATCTTTTAAATGAATAAGTATATGTCTAATAAGTTGTATTGTATGTGCCTATATACTTCATTCTAATTACTATTTCTACAATTCTATTTATTAAAATAAATTGTTCAGTTTAAAATATCTCTTTAATTATTTAATAAAATAAGTTAGTTACTTATATAAATAAAATTCACCAAATAATCACAGATAGCTTTCAAATAAAACTAAATACATATTACAAAGATTCAATATTTTTAGGTATTCATTAATTATTTGTGAAACTTTATTTGATTATGTACGTTTAATTTTGTATGTGTATAGTATACTGCTGTAAAATAAATGAAGTTGTATGGATCATGTTTCTAATACGAATGCTTACCTTGTTGCTTCTATTTGAAAATTATTTAACTAAATCTACCATCAAATGGTTAGTAACACTTAACTCACTGGCTATTTTCAGATCGTTTTACTAATTGGGAACCAGATAATATGTTATTTGAAATCTTTGGAATTTACAAATATAAAGTGGATGATTATAACATACTTGTATCCATGGAGAAGATTAAGCTTATTCACAAAAAATGCCCAAGTAATTAGTAATTGTTCCGACATTATTATTAAGAAATATTTCCATCGACCTCCAATTCCATTTATGCTACTGTTCATTGATGTCCTCATTTATCTACAATCAATATAAATAACAGTTGTTAATCATATAAGTATTGTTTACTCAATAGACGTGTCCGTCTAGTTGGAGCACATCTAAAAATATTTAAAAATGTTAACGACTTTTACTTTTACTTTTGTTTTAAACAGTCACTAAAATACTTTTGAATTCTACAGCACCAAGGCACATATTTGGCATATTATCAGAGTAAACAAATAAAATAATGGAATTAAAGTCACTTATATCTATATGGTCTCTATCAGGCTATATCTATATACATATTATTTTTAAAAAAGAAAGAGAAAATTTAAAATAATTAAGAAAAGTAGAAATACTGCTATGGTAAATTTTTGCCACTAATTCACTATATAGTTATATGAACCATCCCTTTATAATTCTAATTTTCTTAATTGTATATATTATAATAATGATGCTTATAAGCAAATCATCAGAAATAATTATATATTATAACGGGAAAACGTAACTTACTATTTACAACCTACTTTGCAAAACAATCCTATATCTGTTAAAGCTTAACTGAAATAGCTTAAGTAAGTTTTTAGTATATTATAATATTATGTTATTAAATTGTAATATTCATAGAGAGACCTTGGATATTCATAGATATTCTTGGAGACCTTTATTCACATAGAGAATCCCATGGAAAAATTAGCGGAGCTTTTATCCTAAAAATCACATATAATTTGCAAGTTAAAATCAATATTATCAACACTAACTTGATTATTAGCGTAAAATCAATTATTGTTTTAAATAACATATAATATGAAACGGAAGTTACTGAAACAATGTCAGATAGTAAATCAAAGTGAATCGAAGTTTAGTTTTTCCTCGACCAGTGGTTGAAACCTGCGGTTGAGAAAACTCGATCCGAGGTAAATAATGACTTGACGAGATTGATACTATTTTTCCCCGATTCGTATATTTTATAAACTTGGTCAACATATTATCAGCAGCGCCAATAAAATTAGAACCTTTAACGACCGTATATTGACCTGAAAAAAATCACCTGCGAAACGGCTACATAAAATTAATTTGAATGAATATATGTTGTTCATTAATATTTTGTTATCTAGTAATGTTATTTTGATGCCAATCGCATTCTTTCTGCATACATAGTCGTTTTCAGTTAAGTAATATGCAGCATAAGCCTGTATAACATTTAAATATTACTCGATAGAGATAAGAAGACTAGTCGAAACCTCGGGAAATTAGGTAGACTGATTTTGTATTAT
Source organism: Invenusta paracnida (assembly GCA_036023295.1). Taxonomy (NCBI): domain Eukaryota; kingdom Metazoa; phylum Platyhelminthes; order Proseriata; family Coelogynoporidae; genus Invenusta; species Invenusta paracnida. Next base: position 6,399 of record JAYRBW010098481.1, on the reverse strand, counting down.
TTCATTTCACTTTTTTTAGTAGCACGAAATGTATTTGTTTTTATTATTTTAAACAAAATTGAATGCTAAAAGTTTGATAGCTAAAAGTTTGGAGATCATGAATATCGCAAAATAAATATATCTCTAACCTAATTATTCTATTCAAGTAAAAACATAACGAGTTAAAACATATGTATGTACCTATGGTGTTAAAAGAAAATTGCATTTGTTTGTTATGTAATATATAAAGATTAATTTGTGCTATTAACATACTTAAGTATTACTCTGGGATTTTAACACGTTATCAAGAAATGAAAATAACTCTAGTTTAATAGTAATATATATACCGTCTATTTCTGAAATATTTTAGTCTTGCAATATACTAATACACCCTAACTTGTCTATTTGCCTTTTTCAACAGATATCATTGTCAAGCAATATTACGAGGACTACTGTTTAAGGACACTGTCATGGAGAGGCAATGAAATCTATGAATTTTATCACATTCGACTTGTGGATGAAAATAATTTTGAACTGGATAATATTTGTATTAACCACACTAGATGTAAGAAGACATTGACATCGTTTGTTATTCAAACAATCATTTAAAAAATAAAACATTGTCCAATTATTAAGATAAATCTATTCAGTCGACTCCAAAATGTATTATTAAAATGCACATTAATGTAGCTGAACGTCAATTGCATAATGAGACCATAATAGAATACATGTCTTAGCAAAACACACACGCATCTCTGTCTTGTTCTCCAGATGCACCTTGTATTAGTCTTTATAGAATGTGATACATTTCGTAGTTACACAATGTAATAATTTAAATATTTAATTATTACTAACTGTAACAACATAAGTCGACTTTTATATATTTTTTGCTAGCAGTTACTTCTTTTGAAAATATATATAATAATAACTTTAACTTTTAATAATTTAATTCCTTGAATTTTGGTTGTTTATTCGTCTCTATTATATTTGCATAGTGAACAGCTCCCCATGTACATATACTATTGGAAATATTGACATTGGTGAATAGTCTATATACTAATACCACACATTAAATAGCTCTAATTTTTTTTAATTGAGGCTTTTCCATGTGGTTACCATAAAATGAACATAATTTGAATGTCAGAATATACAAAATATATCTTTGTTATAATCTCGATAACATATCCTGGATCTGGTAGATTTGTTTCTCTCAATTTGTGTTACATAACCTCTACATAATGGTTGAACTATACTTAAATATCGATTCATCTAAAGCGGTTTTGTAACCTTAGTCATGGGTGTAGGTAAATATTTCCAGTTACGTCATGACTTTTTAGAGAATTAAGGTTTGTATACAGCGCATGATTTTGCATAAAAAATGAACGTTCTTAGAACACTTTAGCAAAACTCTTAATTTTATAACTGCAAGAAAACTAATTGCTATTTAATATAAGTATTTTTTATTTAAAGCTGCTCGTTATTTTCCACTTGTATTTAAAAAAATATGTTAATTGTTAAATATTCACTTTTTATGTTTCAGATAAATTTAACAATACTGAGAATGAAAAAGTGGTTTCATTTGAAATCGTTGGAAGTGTTAGAAATGGTGAAACGTTTAATAACATCAGCGTTACTAAGACAACACAATTGTTAGATAAAATATGCCCAAGTGAGTTACTGATGTATCTTTGTGTTTTGTAATTGTCATCCTTTTAAATTTTGTGTAAACTTATGCTGTACATGTCTTATATTTAAGTAAAGATATGTATATGAAAAAATGCGATAAAAATAACGTTTAATTATATATAATTAATGTTTGATACTACGTCAATGAATTTCGTGTATATCTGCATGATATCAAAGTGCGTTAAATGCGCCGAGGAATCGTTATTTCAGAATAACACTGAGTAGGTGAACAACTCTTAAAGGAATACTGGAAAGACGAAAATTCAGCATGCTACAGGGTATATTCAGGATTGTTGTCTATGTTTATCACTTGATAGATACGAACATCTGAAATTGTTGAACCATGGAACATCATATTAACTTTCACAATTTTCTACGTTGACGGTTGGGATTTTTTGTTTATTATTCAAATACTCAAATGTGTATTAATATTGCGGGAACAAAATGAGCCGAGGCTATTGGCACAAATGTTGAGACGTAGTTCTTGCGTTCCAGAACTTACAAATCTGGAATTGTTTTCGAAGAAGAAGAATGCAAGATTTGTGAGAAAATGTAGCTTTCATTAAAATATATGTGTATGAACTAGAACAAATCTCAAAAGAATTGTTATATTGTTATTGAACATTCAAACTTATTTGAAAGAAATTCAAGAAAAACATTTAGCATTTCTTTGAAACTTTTTTCGTGATAATAACTTTAAAATGTATGACAATTTTGGACGAAATAAAAGGTTTGAAACACTGACATACTCGTCATATTCATCGTGGAAGAATTTATGCATGGGTTAGCTAACTTAAAAGAAATAAGGAATCATGTAGCTATATCCTAAATCAGACGCATACACAATCAAATTGTATGATTGTTCTTGCTCTGTCTTGTTACTCATTAAGCCACTTTATGTATAAATGGAATAATAAAAACAATCCACAACAATCAATTAATCTTAATATAATCTAACTATATAATATTTAATTAATATATGACTTTTTTTTCAACAATATTTTAAAAATAATGTATGTTTTAGTGATTCATGTCGAGCAGTATTACACCAAAATATGCCTTCGGTCTTTGTCATTTCCGAGAAAGGATCCATACAAATATTACCTCGTGTTAGGAAGAAATGAAAACTTTAGCATCATCGTGAATGTGTCTAAACGTGTGGATTACTGTAAGAGCTCAACATGATATAATTTGCATTGCATTTTTCTCAGTTAATTGCTTTTAGAAATTGTTTCAGAATGGGTTGATTAAAAAGCTTACTGTGTGTAAGGAATATACAATTTCAAATATAATGACAAGTACTCTTATAAAGTGTTTGTAAATAATTACGTACACTGCTGTTAGGTACACATTAACGTTTCACTGTAAACAGAGAACTTTTAATACAAGGTTTAGTTCATCTATTAACTGTAAAATGTGAATTGATAACAAATATGTTTATACCAAAGGATATTCCATTGTTTTCAAATGTTTTAAATTAATATAAATTTATTTAGAAATCTTCATTTTTACATGTTATCAAAACATTATTTACATCAACATCTAGATATTACTCTATGATTAATACAATAGAAATTAATCAATATATATATATCGAACAGCAATTTTAACTATTCCATTGAAAATATTGTGCGTTTTTCGATTGTACACAACATGTTATTATAATTTCATACAATGAAGTAGATAATAACTCATTTATATATAATTAACAAAATAATATATTTAACAAGATATCAAAGTATAATTTTTCTTATTGTCGTAAATAAAATTTTTGAAAGAAATATCTATTTTTATACCATAATCTTAGTTTTTGCAATGTAGTAGTGTAATGTTTAGTTCTACTAAATGTATTTGTTGAGCAAATAGGAGTGTTATTTCCCGTTAGTAAAATATGTAACATGGTAATTTTAATGTCGGTTAATATCAGTTGGTTTCTCTCCTGATTTAAAATAAAATGTACAAGATTGTTTAATTGTTGAAATTCTTCTAAAGGTTTTAAAAGTTTGGATTTTTATTAAAACAAGTGAAGCAGAATAATATTATACATATAATGTATATGTGATTTTAATGTTTCATTTTCGCGAACAAAGTAAATTTAAAATGTTTATTCGGACAATAGACTCAAATTTGTAATTAATAGATTGCAGAGCCACAACTTCCAATTTACAACAGTTTAAACTAAAGTTTTTATATAACTTATACGAATGCCATTATCATCGCTCATTATTTGATTTACAAAAAGAATATTTATATATATATGTAGGTCTACAGATATACCCAGACGTACTAAGCGCAGTTTTAATCCCCAAAATTAAGATACAAATTATAATAATTCTTACATATAGGCTTAAACATTATTTAACTTATATTTCAGTTACTGAAAAACAACATATGTAAATGGAAAAACTTTTATTTTCAGATGCTTTTAATAACACGGAACCTCAACTAGTAGAAGTTATGGTATTTGGTGTCGTAGATTTCAATAGGCGGGATGTTTTCACGAGTGTCACCAAATGGTTTAAATTGATCAAAAAACGTTGTCCATGTGAGTTCAAATATATACTTTGCCCATGATAACTAAAAATAGTTTAAACTATTATAGAAAATGAATTACTACTAACCCCTATGCATTCTGTATTTGGTATTTTACTAAGAAATGGTGACATCGTTTTCTTTCCTTTTCATTCGGCAGATATCGACAAAATGATAGAGAAAATATATAAACATAACTGCTATCGGATGATCTTCTGGAATTCCATAGAACCATACATCAGTTACAGAATACTCATAAATGTGGATAACAACATTCAGGCCCCTAAAATGGTGTCGTATATTCACGGTGACCATCAATGTAAGTAGGAAATTATAAAAAACGAATACACACCTGCTTTTGTATTTTTGATTGACAAGGGCCATTCCCTAGGTAGCTGTTGATTTCATTGGAACATTGTCTCGTCTTTTAATATTCAAGTTTTGTCAGTGTTAATATTATATACCATTTTACTAAAGTCTACTGATTAATTTGTTTACTTTTCTTTTTGAATTACCTATGTACATATGTTTTATGACTTATGTTTCAGTTATATTCGGCAATACTGATGATGACCCTATATGGTATCGATTAGAAGCAACATACGACTGTGCTGTAAATAAAACAAGTTGTTTGCACAAACTAATGGTTACAGATTGGATTTCACTTGACTCGAAAATATGCTGGAGTGAGAGATAAATGATATCATTATTTTCTTTTTTAATTAGTTTTACAAACTGTGTATTAGTACCATTAATACTTTTAAAGTTTATAAAAAAATTAAAAAGGACAAATTTGTCCATTAATTAATTTAAAAACTAAAATGTTTACAAAATAATCTTTTATAATCGATTTCACAATAAAATTGATTTATTCAAACTAGACCAACTTAATAGCTCTATGCAGATATTAAAATCTAAAAATGTTACATATGAAAAATATTATAATATTGTAATATATTGTAAATCTTGGTCATTCGATAATAAAATATAGCAAATACTATTTTGTCTGATATAATAATACATTGATTGAATTTAGCAATCTCTTAATAAGAAATCGTAATATATAGGTAGCTTTACCTAATCCATGTTTCAGACATTGATGCTGACATTAAAGCTACCTACACCCGCAAGTGTCTCCGGTCAATAAGTTGGCCAATCATGAATTATTTTAAAAAATACGAGGTGATGCTTTTTTTAGTTAATGGAACAAGATACCGAACCATTCCAGTAATTGGTCGAGAACGTAAGTCAAACAGAAGTCATCTTTCACTTGTAGTTAATTAGGAGTTGTCATAGAAAAACCTACAGAGGTAAAGTTTTTTGTCGTTGAAATGCAGACGGCGAGTATATTTATTTACAACATACATAATTTGACAGAACAAGGGGCTCATCACACATAATCAACTGTTATTGAGAATTTGATTTAATACCTTATACACAGTATTTAAATCTGATATATTATATTAACCAAGTATCCAACAATAATTAATTTATTAAAAGGTTTTGTTTTACATTCTGTATGTTAATCGTTTTCTTTATTGTTTTGTGCAAATTTTTTTGTTTTATTGTAATAGTCATTCTCAAGTATGTATGATAATTAATTATTTAATAAATAATAATAAAATAGTTTTGTTTTTAATTTTGTGATCACAAAAACGACATTGAGAAGTGCATAGTTAATTTCAAAACGCACTTGAATTTGTATATTGTCATATCGAATGACTGACATTGTACTTCTATAACAAATCATTCGAAGGTAATAAATATAAAATAAAATGTACAATTTTACACTTTCGTCCATTAATTATTCTGCATTATGCTGTAAATCCTTATCCTTTATAGATGCATTTTACGAAGACGAACCCGATCCAATTGATATTATATTATACGGATATCCAAAGAACGATACCATAAAAGTGGAACTTAGCAAACTGCACAGACTGCACAAAATTCCATGCGAACGTAAGTGCTACCTACATATATCATCAGACAATAGTATCTGCCAATATGTCTTTAGACTAATATAGTCACCCAGTAGAAATAAATAGACCGCTCTCTCCTCCAGTAGCCTGTTTCACATTACAACAAATAAATAGCAAATAGTAAATAGTAAGTAGTACAGTGGGAAAAGCATTTCACAATACAAGTAGCAAATAGCAAGTAGCAAGTAGTAAATTTTAACTAACAAATAGTAAAAGGGTT
>JAYRBW010098470.1:0-19951 GCA_036023295.1 Invenusta paracnida | reverse complement strand
TAAAAAACATCATGGTCTCTACGTTGAAGTTTTGCTGCCAAACCCTGTAGACTTGAGCCATTGAGGACATTCATCGTGACAACAAAAGTACATATTGTTTCAAAATTAGGGAAGCTCCTTTCAATCCGATCGCTTTTGTTCTCGTCTCTGCATCCAACTGCCAATTGAATGTGTCACCTAAAGTATCGGTGTACTCATCAGGGTTTGTAATTGCATCCAGCCTGATTAATGCGTTCTTAAATAGTGAATACAAGATTGTGTAACACTCATGACGTGCAACCCAGTGGGTCGTGCAAAATCCAAGTAACTGGGTCCTCTTTGATTATGGAGCATATGCTTTCAACACTTATTCAAAGAATTTCTGTCGTTTCTGACTGAGTTTTAGAAAAAGGTATAGGGAATTGATGGAATCAGTTATTAGAGAGAGAATGAGAGTGCCTGTGTGACATTCCTTATTTAATAAAAGGGTATTCCTTATTTTAAAATAGGCACTTTATAGTCACAGGGGGCAATGTTCAAAACCTCTAGACCTCCCCGGTCCCCCTGGTTGCGCCCCTGACCAAGTTGTAACTGTTAATAAACTAAACAACCAGATTCGCTGTCTAACTTTTTTGGTTTGTTTATCAGCTATACAACTTGATCGATATCATATGTAGTTTATAAATGTAGCTCAACTTAAGTATCATTTGCAATAAATAGCTGTTGTATTTTGCAACAGTATGATGGGTGCGAGCAGCTGAGATCTAGTAAAGTCAAAAAAACGCGTTGTCCATCTCCTCCCATTACTACTTACAAGTAAATCACGTCAGTAGTAAGAAATGATGTATTTGTAAGTTTTTTATTTTAAAATTATTTTAAAGTTCCGGTATTTTTCTTTTTATATTATCCAAAGATATCTTCTTAGTATGATTAAACTTCTATAAACAAATGAACTCCTGTAATATATTTATCGATTGCTTCGTGATAAGATAAAAACACATTTGCTTAGTTACCGAATATGATTGATTAAAGTATTTATGAATGAAATATTTAAGTAGGTATTGATTTAAATCAATACTGTTTCAATGCTAACTAAAATTCATATCTTTTCGACGATATATATATATACAATTTTTGCACAAATATATACATATTATACTTGAGCCATAGAGATCGGATTATAAATACTTGATGGTAAATAATGCGGTCCGATTTCTATGACTTGAGCATATTTAAAACTGTGTCTTTTTATACATTAATTCGTTAACTTATTTATTTTTGAAAGCAGAAAATATTTACAAAACAATTTTGAAATGTTGAATGTACTTACTTCTATATAGGTCATTAACCTGTGAAATTCAAACACTGCTCCATTCCAATAGCGAACTGTTAATTGTTAAACTATTGTATAAACATGCTAAAATAAATTATTTTAAATAGGTCTACTAATTATTATAATATCATTTGTGTAAGTCATTTATGATACTTTATTATAAAAATAATTCGTCAACTGTTCGATAATATTTTATATATCTAGAATAGCTTATTCAATATTTTGGTAGATATAAAATTGTTGTTGGTACGTCAATTCTGCAAATATCTAAATTCGTATATCAGTACAACTAGATGAACATACCTTCGCACTGAGATGTTTTGTCATTTAATTGGAATCCTTTAAGGCAGATGCACGCATAGCCGGGGGTACCTGGCAAATCCTGGCATTCTTCATTCCATGCACAGGGCACTTGTATTTCGCATTCATTGATGCCTATATATATAAATGCATATATATGTTTTCCAATATTTCAAATTTTTATCATTTAAGCTTATATACACAGTTCAATCAAGTATGTTCAATTGCATTATAAAAATTAAGTAAATACTCGTTCAAGAAATATACCCAATTTCTCTCCAAACATGATTTACAAAAACATTTAGCAATTTTCTATAAGTTTATACCTTAAAATCCTAAACAAAAAAGTCGAATAAATATTTTTCAATAAAATTTTCCAAAGTCTTTAATAATTTATTTGAATTGTATAAAGTGCCAAAATGCAATGCACTATAAAATAAATAAAACATCTAAAACTAAAATTTGTCTAAAGAATACTGAACTTCTATCGTGAAATGTCAATTTCTATTGTAAAAGGTGAATTTCTCTGAAAATAAGAGAATATTCCGGTGCAAAGAGAATTTATCTAGTACGCAGTCAAATTTCCACATAAAATAAGTAAATTTCTTGAATGATTAGTGCATTTTTTTGTAATGAAAATATTTCTTTAATTTTCGTTTTATGATAGAAATTCACTTTTTATTGAGAAATCCTCTTTCATTAAAGAAGTTTCAAAGGATATTTCACCCATTTTATAAAAATTTCGCTCTGGCTTTCTTTTTCTACTATATAACTTAGTAACACATTTCTTAAGACAGCTATATAGCGGCCAAGAACGTCTTACACTACTCAAATAAAATTAAGCAAATTGATTTAGCACCTTGATGGCAGCCGTCAAAGGGATCCCCAGTCCAGCCTGGTTTGCAAACACACCCATTCTCCTCCCCGGTACAAACAGCATTGGTCCCGCAGAAGGAGCAGTCGTTGCACCGGCGAATACCATCACCAAGGTGATTGTCTAGACAGATACACTTACTGTCAATACAGTCAGCATTGTAATGGCAGACTGGGCAGCCTGCCATAAAGAATGGCAAGAATAATTTCAGAACATTATTTCTACTGAAACATATTCTAAACATAAAAATCTTACAGAAATGTTATTCAACCTTTACTATAATGTATTAGACTCTGTATCTTTGCACTATTCTGTACCATACTTTTACTATATATGTACCATATATTTTACCGATATCTTAACATTGCATTAATTATACGTACCTGAGCTATAACTGTAATATATCTCTATCTATGGCCTGTTGCATAAATATAGGTCGCCTCAAAATTGTTAAATAAAACATTATTTTAATCGTGATAATAATTGTCAGCGTATGAGTAATAATTGTTCAATGAAAATTATCAATTTATCAACAAATTTCATTTCATAAAAGTAAAAATTACAAACAGCATAATTTACATCAGTATTAGTTATGACTAATTTTATATTAATCTACATTCATTGATAACTTTTAATTACGAATGTAAAATATCAATAAACGTTACATATTTTAAATATTTAAGCTACAAATGATAATATTGCACAAAGGAATATCAATTTAATTGATTGATATTTTATTTTATTTATATAGGAAGTTATCGCTGTTTAGTGGATACTACAAGGTCACTTTCTATGATTATCGCGTCTTCCAGATTCATCAGTTCCGTGAACTTCTATCAAGCATAAACTGGTATATATTCTATCCTTCAGATGTCTCTATAAATAATAAATGCTTTCTGTTCGACGAGTTTATTAAGCCTGCTTTATAAACGGCATTCCTAAAGTTCAAATTGATAGGCCTCTTAAAGATAAGTTCAGACTAACCTTACCACTAAACAAATTATTAATCTTAGATGGTATTTCTTTCAATGTACGCTCTGACATCCTTTCAAAGAAAGAGTTAAGTTAGAATCAGCAAGGCAAAACTCTCTTAAGCACAGAAACAAGAGAAGACAACAAATAGTTCTTCAGGCTGCTTTCAACATGGCTGAAAAGTTTAAGAAAATTGATATTTATCTTCTATTTTATGCCTAATATTTTTGTTCGCCATATTAAGGTTTATCATCACCCTACATACGAAGTCTATTGCAAATTATAGCTTATCTTACTAACTTTTGAGATATATAGCCACGAGTCTCAGCTCACTGATCAGAGCCATTACTCATCTCTTTGCTCACTCTTTAATATTCAGAACTTTTGCCAATAAATAGAAACACACAAACATCATCCAGTTGCCTAAAACTTTACCTCCCGATATTCGTAACGTCAAATCTATTTTCTTACTTCTACTCCTAGCAAGACTCAGAAAAAACTTATAAAGAAGATTTTCCTTATAGTAAACACGATGAAAACCAGCACGTGTTCCCTCATAAATCCTCAACTACTTGTGCTTTAATCGATCTTCATGAACAACAACCAACGTATAAAGCTGTTAGATGACAAACATATTTTAGCTGACGATCATTTTCAATGTTGACTTCAGTAAATCTTTTGATATAAAATCTCCCACGCCAGATTATCTACTGGAATCGTCTCCCTTTCAGTATACCTTGGGGATTCATTCTCTGGATAATTTTCTAAAGATGACCAGATGACTTTTATTGACAATGTCGCGCTTTCTTCAATTAATCGACACAAAAAGAGACTATGTGGGGATTATTTAAACGTATACACCTAGCTGATGCTTACCCACTTACTCTTATAGACAATATGGTTAAAAAGCTGGCACAATTTGAGCATTTCTAAACTTACGACCTGAAAAGTGCATACCACCAAATTCCTACCCAACCCTGTTATTAATAAATATACAGCATTCGAAGTAGGCGGTGACTATACCAGTTTAAACGTATTCCCTTAGATGTCAACAACAGAGTTGTAGTCTTCCAAAGAGCCATGGATATATTGTCTAAAAGGAAGACTTAAAAGACGAATACCCATATCTAAGTAACATAGCGGTGGCAGATCAAAATACGAAAGAACACGATAAAAACATCAGTCGATTTCTTGAATCTCTGTTGAATGGTATCACTTAACACTCCATAAAGAAATATCAGTGGAAAATGCTTCCATTATCAACATCTTAGGTTACTGTATTGGTAACGGCATAAAGCTCAATCCAGAACATCTCCGTTCATTACAAGAATTTCCTCCTCCTAATAGCGTCTCATTTCTTCATAGGGAATTTGGTGGCATATGCGTTGCATATTATGCCCGCTGGATACCACAATTCTCTGATAAGATTCAATCTCTCAACAATACCACTTTTTTCCATTATTTTTTAAGCACTTAGAGCGTTTGACCTCTTGAAAGTCAAAGCTCAAAAGATCGAATTTTTCTTCGATTGATGAGAACTTACCTTTTGTGGTGGAGTGTGATGCCTCCAGTTTTCCCGACCTTAAATAAGGGCATTTGACGACTCACATTTATGTCGAGAACTTTATAAGGAAATAAAATCAACTAATCCGTGGTCAAGAAAGAAGCAATAGCCGTCATTGAAAGTATTCGAAAATAGAAAAATGTATTAGCTGGACGACAGTTCACAGTGATTACTGATCAGTGTTCCGTTGCCTTTATGCAATAAATAATAGAAATTGGACTAAGATGAAGAATAACAAGATCCAAGACTGGAGAATGGAAATGACTTTTCTTCAACTATACTTTGCGGTACCGTCCTGGGAAAGATAATGTTGTGGCAGATTCCCTTACCCGTGCGCACTGCGCTTCTGTTACTACTAGCCTCACTGAGATCCTCAATGTTCGTTGCCATCCTGGAGTGCCTAGATTACAACACTTTATAAAATAAATAAATATACTTTTCTCAATGGATGATGTAAAATATAAACAAGTGCTACATGCAGAAAATGTTCATAAATTAAAACCTCGGTTTTTTCCATATGAAGAAAGAAATCTGGACAAGACAACACAGCCTTTGGAACGGATGAGTATTGATTTTAAAGGGCCGCCACCTTCATGCCACAATCCATATTTTCTTACGATAATTGATAAATATTCGCGATAAGTATTTGGCTTTCCTTGTCCAAATATGAACTCATCAATTGTTATTTAATGTCTAGAACAAGTCTTCTTGCTGAGTAAATTTTACTCTGACCAAGGTCTTTCTCTGATGTCCAAAACACTAAAGGACTACTTTTCGCATCGTGGAGTAGCAAATGTGAAAGGACGCCTTGTGGACAAGTGGAAACGGAAATAAACAGGTCCTATTGGAAACGGACAAGTCGAGAGGTATAATAGAATCAATAGAAAAATTGTTTATTTGACACTTAAAACCAATAATTTTCGTGACACATAATGGGAGGTGTTACCAGCTGATGTACTTCATTTTATACGTTCATTACTCTCTATACATCAACCAATGCTATGCTACATGAGCGCTTCTCTGAATTGTAGTAACAATCGTTGCAAAGAACTGATCTCCCACAGTGGCTGACTTCTCCGGGCCTGTTTTACTCCGAAGATTCGTAAGGTACGCAAGATGTTATTGTTACAATGCTTGCTGTTTAAAATGCGTAAACATATAAAAGGTAGATCAAAAAGGATCATAGATATATCTAAACTATAAAATTAATAAACATATGACAACAGCATAAATAATATTATATTTACTATGTTATAATAATTGACTTAATTAAAGCAACTAATTTTGTATTTATGTGGGTTCTATAAAATAAAAAATTTCTAACAAGATTTTCAAAAAAATTTCTCAATTTTTCTTGCCGTATATTTATTATTTTTCTTGTTTAGATATATACTTATATTTCTTATTAATTTTAATATGTTTACGCATTGTAAACTTGTAAACAGCAAGTATTGTAACAATTAAATCTTGACGCCTGTTTTATATCAATTTCTTTAGTAGCTATACTATGCGCATTATCAATATCATTTTTATGTTTTGCTTTTGAGGAGCTCGTTTCTTTACGACTTTCGTTTTTGCAACGCTGTCGTTTTTGTTTTGATTAAATTACTTTTTTAGCAAAATATTACTATAATCAAAGAATTTCATGCATACAACGTAATTTATCATTTTATATTGTTTATACAATATTGAAATATGGTGCAAAAATATTCTTGTATAAAGCATTGTTTATGTAAATAATTTCCAAAGGAATTATATAATGTCTAAATTATATGAGTTAACACAATATTGTAGATTCTAGCACTTGAATATGGAAAGGAAATATTTTTATCAAAATAAAAACTTATGTATTAAAGTATAATTAACACTTTAACATTAATATTTTTTTTGTGTATCATATAAGTGAGTATATCTTTATAATACCTTCATGATATTGATGCCTCATTTTTATCTTATATTTATCATTACAACACGTGTATAATACTTTTTTCAAAAGATGTACCATTTTATCTTTGTCCATGTCTTTACATATTATATATGTTCCATATCTTTATCCTGTACAAGTACACCTTCTTCGTGTCTTCAAAATATTTATACATAATTTATACAATTTTTTGTAATACTGTGATATTACGGGGAATATATACATACTTATAAGTATAATGACGATTTTGTTACAAGTTACAATTGTTTTAAATCACTTTAAGAACATTTTTGACGAACAAACCTGGATTTTTCTGATCACAGAGAAGGTAAGTGCCATTGAATTCCTGCGATAGTGAGCACCAGTATTCCTTGGTGGGACCAGAGGAAATGCAGAACTCATGCCACTTCCAGTTGTACAGAAATGGAAAGACGCACGAGTTCACTTAAGGTAACCAAAAAACAAACACAATTATGCATTTACAGATAAGCAACAAAATGGCATTTTATGATAATTTGGCCACCTATTTCTGGGTATATACAAAAGATGTATATTAAAATTAAAAGATTAAATATGTTCCTATTAATAGAGAATGTATTCGACCACTTATCTAATGTTAATTATCCACTTATTATGTGACTAAGGAAAAGCTAAGATACAAAAACGTATTAATTATTATAAGCATGCTATTTCCAACCTAATCACTCAAGTCGTTTAGTTTTTTCATCAAAATATTCTAATCATGTATTTCTTCGTAATTCCATCAATATATAAAATTAAAAACTGAATTATACGAAAATTATATAATATAATGTCAAAACAAAGATTAAAATAATTGATAATAAATTATGGAGCTTTAGTAATAAATAGCACTTAAAAAACCATACCATGCTAATACATTTTAACAATTTCTTTGATTGTTAAGTTCAGAAATTGACTAAACATTGAGAATATTCACGAAGAATCTAAGAACTCTTCATTGCAGATAACATGTAAAAAATTACCTTTAAATTTTATTAAATTTTCAATATTTGCTTCATATAAATATATTTAATAATGACAGACGTAATAAATATATATGTAGACATTTACATATGTGTGTGTTTCTGTGTTATATATAGCTAAAATGGACAACTAAAAAAATAGTGACTATAACGAACAATTTTCGAGGCAGCCTTCGCCATAGGGGTCGCCAATGAAGCCCTCTTTACATTTACATCCCACTTTTCTATCATCGCAAATAGTATGAATTCGTGAGCACTTGGTGCAGTCATTGCAAAATGTGACTCCATCCCCAACAAAACCGAGTCGACAGAAACACTTCATTTCAAAGCAGCTGGCTTCTTTGTGACATGGCTGAGGACATCCTTAAAACACGACAAGAATAAAAATGAATAAATGCCCTAAATGTAATATATAATTATCTAGAAGTATTTATATGTCAATAAGAAATGAATCACTATTTATAGCAGTACTTTTTTAAATGCATTGATCAACGGAAAAGTTAGGCAATATTCAGCCACGCCGGAAAGAAATGCATCCCTTTGCTAAAATATCAATATTCTGATTAAAAGTTTGTAATTCATTCATAAAACAGATTACAACACTATATTTGTTATGTTAAATAATAATGTCGCCATATAATATCATATATATAACGCAGAATTAGTATGAAATTATACATAAGTTTAAAATATTTCATAAAATGGGTGTTGCATTTCTTTTCGTCAGGGTTGTACGTATTTAGAATATTACACTATGACAATTGGCGAAATGTGCAAAAGAGTACTAAATGAAAATATTTAATTATGTTCAACTGTCATAAAGCAAAGCTAGATAGTTTATATTTACCTTAGGAGGTTATAATGACTGTTATTTACATATAGCTATTAAAATGCTAATATTGTTCTTTGCTTCAAAATGTATTTTTAATTCGGTAAAAGCGTGCACTTTAAAACGTGCTTGCTTTAATCTTTATAAAGAATATTCTCTTGTCTTCGTTAATATGTCGTCCTCAACTGCATTATATATATATACCTACTAATACATTTTACATATTGTATTTGCCAAATTGTATTACAGGTTCAATATTTTAAATCATAGAATATTTATTATTTCATAAATCGTTTCAAATATAATTTGTGTTAATATCCTTTTTAGAAATAGTCAATTTACCACAATATATTTAAAATGTAATTTAATTACTGTTTCTCAAAAAATACATTAAACAAGTTGGATATATTATTTTGATAATTTTATACACATTTTTTTGACAAATTTAATTATGTAATATATTGCAAATGGTTATTAAAAAAATAGTTTAATAATGTACTTATATGCTAATATAAATAATGGAAATTTAAACGCTTATTATTTGTTTTTTTCTATGAAACACAATAATTTCTAACAGTAATGAAATTGAGCATATTATGACTTCTATATATTTGTACACACGAGCTTCACTGGTATCAATCGATATATAATTCAAGAATTTCATAATTCAATATTGATTTCTTTTGGTGCTACTACAACATGTCAAAATAAGTTTATATTTTGTCGTCAAAGAATATTAAAAAACAAAACAATTATTAACCAAAAATCAGTAAACTGATATTGGCTACTGATTAACTGGTATTATTAATTTTATTAAAACCTATTCTTTTAATATATGTATATTAAACAATCATATATAGATATAAAATAGATGTAATCTACCAAGAGATATTACAAAAATCTAGATGAAATATTTGATATTTTTTAGAAAAATGCGTGAAATAATTATTAACTGCAGTTATGAAATATAAGTATTTATAAATGAAAGAAAGCTAAGCCTGTTCTGTTATTTTTGTTTAAAATTTTAGCTCTAAATTGTGTTATACATTATCGAGGTTGCAGCTAAATGGTTTTCAAATATGTAAATTCAAAGTATGTGGTTTTGCTGTATTTAATCCTTATACTACGTGGTTTTGTGAAATGCCTTTCTTATTTTGGTGGGCAAGGTTTTAGAATGTTATTTAGAAATCACAAAGCACAATACTCCTAAAAAGCAGTTTTTACTATACATATTACATACATATATACATATTAACTATACATATTACATACATATATACATACATATTAACTATACATTTTAATATATACCAATATAAGTAATAATACTAAATATCATTTAAAAAAGAGATAGCCATAACTGTCTACAAATCTTACTTAAGTTACCAATCTGAAAATGTATTCAACAATAATAGCTTTTTAACATTTAAACTTGTTATTTTGATAAAAGGACGATTACCCACAAATAATATATTTTAAATTGTGTGAATATCTTTAGAAGGATATTATTAATTTCTTTTGTTTTCATTTGAATATTTAATTTAGCTTATAATACAAGTTATATTTTATTTACTACTTGTAATATAGACTAGTAACAATCAATTTTATTAAAACAAATTAATGAACCATATTCACTAGTTAAACCGGTTATTGACCGCACTTTGCATATTATGTTATTTGTTATTATACTAAGCTCTACAAAAAATAGTAACAATTATATTTATTTATAAAATTAATTATAATTTATAATGCATAATATAGTTCTACATACCTGTATTTTCGTTACAATAAATAAATTTGTTATCGTAAATTTCGGTGATAGAACACCAGGGTCGACCGTTCTCCGATGAAGTAATACATTGCGTGTATTCTTCATTTTTATAAGTGAATGGGACGTGACAGCCCTCACCTTAAATCAAATTTATTGAACTGTATATTTACATTTACAATAATAAATAATAATCCTACATATAATAAAAGAGATACTTATTTATTTTATTTGTTTAGAATGGTCACTGTATTTTCTGACAGGTTATACAATATTATAGCACCTGAAACAAAGTTTATAACTACACTTAGATTTCATTTACTATTGTCGGATCGCTGGTTATAGTAATATTTGAAGCCTATCGTCGATAAAATGCCAATGGTCAATAAAAACAAATGAACAAATTGCCTTACTAACCACTAATTTGTAATACACTACATATTCTATACTGGCCGTCTAAAGCCCACTCGCAACTCCCATGACTGTTCAAGGATTTAGTTGTGAGGTTATAAAGGCTGTGAGAGCGCCAACGTTTCGTGTGCTTGTATCGGCAATTGGTATTCCACAGCACATCTTGAAAAATATATTTCGTTCGCGATGTATAGTGTCAGTTGTCATTTTTTATTGTTTGCATTTTTCTGGAAATTTATTATTATAGGCAATCTGATAGTATTTTTGTAATATATTCTACCTATTTCCAATATTTAATATTTCCTTACTTTTATTACTGACCTTAACATTCTATTAGAATGAATTTTATTTAATTCTGACTTACTTCTGGTCAGATTGTTACACATACAATATGTAATACTTTAAATCAAAATTGTTATCAACATAAATATATATATATATTATAAACAATCAATAATAAAAAAGACTGATTCTAATTTTTTTAAATATACAAATACATTCCTCTAAATATCGCAAACAATAGTTTGTAAATAGATTTTTAAGTTGAAACTTAAAACGACAAATTTTACACATCCAATATGCAAATTAACTTTTACAATGCTATTTCATCTAAATCAAATATAAGAACATATATCTGCATAGGTATTAAAATGATTTTTTTAAACTTTCTCACTGTATTCTCCGTATAAACTGACTCGACAAAGAATCCATGGAAGTCCAATATTCGCGAATGTGGCCGATTGAAGATAGACATATCGTCCCAGAGCATTGCACTGGAAGGCCCTATATTGAAGTGAGAATCCTCCAGAAAGGTTGCCATGAAAACAGTTGAGGTTGTCTACCTAAAAATAGTTGATATATGCTATATAGGAAAATATTCTTCATAATTAAGCAAACGAAAAGGTCATTTTTTAGCTAAAATAGTTTATTAAGGCGACATTTTTCAAACGCATATAGTTCATTCTCAAGCAACAAGTGAGAAAGAATTGTGGAATTACATGTTAAAAATTTTCTGTCAAGCCAATATATCTTATTGGTTTAAAAATGCAACACGCTTTGCAACAAGATTTTATTCAATTATATTTGTATTGTTTATACAAAGCATATAGGACTTCATTAAGTTAACTTGTCAAGCTGGCTCGACTTAAACGTGTGGTCGGAACAGGGGGGAGTACGTGTCTCCCACAAATTTCCAGGGGCGTAAAAATTCATTAAAATAATTACGGAAGATACTGACAGTTATAATGTATGATACAGTGGCAAATATATGAGCAGCAGCGGTATTTATATCAATCTGTAGTGTATTGATGTCAATTTCTGTGACGATATAGACAATTCTTCATTGAAAGCTCAGCTTGCCACATTTAAAGTGCAGGTGGGGACAGCGAAAAGATGTCCTACTTCCAAGATGTGCACGCGCATAGTTATCTGCAATTCCAGAGTGAAAATGAAAGACTGCTGGTCAAAGTATTTGTTACAATTTGTAAACTAATTGCAGAAAATCCGTGTAGTTCTGCTACAAGAATATTTTCATGTGCACGCTTAACGGTGTGCAGAACGGTTAACAATGACCCAGCAATGATTCAACAGTATCGCTATTCTAAATATGCACAAAAATAGAACTGACAAATTGAGCCTTATCGAAGTTGGTAATGAATCTGTAAACAGTAAGTCATGCAGACAAGTAAAATTTAGAGTTTTCAAAGATTCTGACTTCCAGGGTATTTAATAAAGAAAATTAGTTAAAACATTAACTTAATACATGTAACGTTATGATAGATATATAAATGTATGTATATAAAATAAAGTTTGTTTCAAAATTAATTCTTTTTACTCATTTAATATTGTTTTTTTTTGGTGGGTGGAGGGTGAGGCGTAAAAATGAGGATGTGCACCATCCCATTTATTTCTTTTAATGGTTCATTCATTTTTCGTTTTATTCTTCATTCAAATAACCTTAATAAACAATTTTACCTAAAAAATGATTCGTATACTAAATTATGACCCAAAGGTAGCCTACTTAAAATGGAATATTCTTCATTGTAGTTTTGTATTCTTCGAAAAAAAGATTATATAATAATGTCATATTATTAATAAGCTATATATGCACTTACGTTAATTATAAAATACATAATTTGTTTTGTGAGGTTAGCGATATATCCTGGATGCACGACCACATAGGCGATGTAATATTGCCTATCAAGATTCAATTGCCAGTAGGGGTCCTGGATCTGAGGACTATTGGAACAGGAGTTGTCATCCAAATCGATTACAAATTCTGGCTGAATGACTTCAGAAACTGTCACCAGATGTTTAATGAAACTATTGAGAAGATTGTTATTCGTTTGTGGATGAACTGTGTAGATATATCGTTATGGAACCCAATGATATTATAAAAAATAAAGCATAAAATGTAACTATTTCAATATTGATTGAGAACTCTCTATAAACCAAAAATAAAGATAAATCGTAATGGAAGCTGTTAATTTATCTAGATATTAAAAATTAAGTAAACTATAACATATTGAAATAAATGTAGAGTAAAAAGTAAAAAATTAAATGATTTATTTATATTTTTCGGTTTACGATTATATAAAGCCAATAAAATGTGTAAATAGCTATAAGCATTTTTCAATTTTGTAAATTAATCTACCATGTTTTTTAAACAAATATGAATCGCAAAATAAATTTTAATTTTTCCATAATATATTGATTAGGATGAAAGTTGTTTTCTTCTCTATTGTTCAAGAAATAATTATAGTGCTTAATATATATTTATAGTATTATAGAGATTAGATTATAAGGTCATATTTATGCCCATACATATATCCCTTCTTAATATACTTCATATTTCAAGAGTTCACTACTTACTGCCCCCCTGGTACCCCAGGACGTCTAGTTCAGTGAGGCAGGCATGTTCCGCTACCTCTTCTCTCACTATCTTTATTTTTGACCCCTCCATCACTCCAAAAGGAAGTATCTCTTCTCCTGAACGTGTGAGACTTTGATGATCATAGAACGCTTTTTCACCGTTCGTCGTGACCTGAGAATGACATTAAAGCAATGCAATTAGCTTCACACAGAATCCACTAAGTACCTATACTATCCATCTCGGAATATTCTTATATAAATACTTCTTAGTTGTCAGGATAATAATATGCAAATCCAAAATGACAATAACATGTTCAAATATATTTTATAATTTCATATAATTATTGTATTTTACCAAATGACTTGTCACTTACTATATGTTTTGAAAATAATAAATATATGCAGAGATAAATAATATAGCATGGTCGAATTGAAGGTTTAAGTACTATAAAATTAACTTCAAATTTATCAATAATGTTCTATAGCTTATTTCTGTGTTCCTGAAACATCACATATTTCTTTTGTATTTTGTATTTTGTATAAGAATATCATATGTACAAAAAATCTACCCAAAGTATTAATAAATTTATTTATATTTTACACTGTAAAATATAAACAACATAAATGCATATTTATACTAATCAATAGATTAAACGACTTTCATATCACACAATAAAAAAATTTCTCAGAAATTATCTCAGAGTCAACAGTAATATTAGATCTATTTAAAAGATTACATAAAAAACAAAATGAAAGACATATGAAAAATATACTAATTTAAAAATCAATAATACTTACAATTACTATCTTATGCTTGTGTACATTGTGAAAGCTCCTGTCTATTTTGTAATAAACTCCAGTAAAGGTAAGGAGAGCATTTTGGAATTGCATTGGTATTTTTAGTTCACGCTCACCCTTATTGAAACACTGAACATGTTTCATAGATCGAGGCCAAAAACTTCTGGATAGCTCAAAGTTCTGATAGGCTTCAATTTTAAAAATTAATTAGAAATGAACCATTAATTTGTAAATTGTAGATATTAAGCAGATCATATAAATATGTATTCTACATTGCTCACTTCAGATTTTTTCACCTAATAGTATAACGAATTTTACTATCTATATCATTTAATTCATGTGTATTTAGTTTAATTGGTTCATATTAATTAAACATGTTTAACATTAAACTAACATTATTGCAATATATGAAATAGTTTTGTATGTCATAATAGACATAAAGCTCTTTATTATTAATAAGAAAAAAAGTATTGTTTAAAAAGTAAACAAGCAATATTTTGGAGACTATTTGTACTTGATAAGATAGCCTTTTTCGAGTTTAGCTCTCTTCAGCTCGCCCAATCTTCCAATTAAGCATTGTTTAATGTTTGTACACTTTAGTTTGTAGTTCGTTTTTGAAGAGATGATCTTTAGGGTCGACGTTTAAATATGCTACCTAGACTACCTAGACACGCGCCGAAAATATCTGCAATTTCGGTTTCGAAACAATTTTTTGTTTGGTAGGCAAAATAAATAAATTTAGAATCTTTCATAGTATAAACAGTCGATTTTCAAACGGGAAAATGTACCTGATATAAAATGCTGATATGAAAAGTAAAATTATAGACATTTGCGTAAGAATTTCAGCTATAACATATGTAATTTATAGGAGTATAACTTAAATCATTAAAAAAATTGTTGATGACCGCGATTTTATAAAAAAATATGCATAGTTTTGCCTTGTAGTTTTTATACCGCTTCCTTTTGCCTATCAAATTTCCATAGTTATAGTCGATTTTGATTGGCTGAGATGTGAACCGAAGAGTTACATATATTTTGTAATTTTAATAATATTTTACATATATTTTGTCTCTCTTTCTATTATCGTGTCTAGTATAGATAATATATTTAAACGTCTTTGTTTATACACACCTTCAATCAGTTCTCCCCAGCTTAGTGCACGAGCACCTAATCATATCTACAAGTAGGTACTTCTTGAATCTTTGAAATTTTGATCATAAAGTTTTACAAAAGTTTTCTAACGTTTAAATATTCTTTTAAAGAAGATATTTTAATTGCCATGTACATATACCTATTGTGAAGAATAATACATTCTCTATTTAAATACATCAAAATAATCCAAATACGTCAGTCTTACCAATCTGTTCCTCCTTTGTTTTCCTCAGGTTAATTTGTGCATATCTTTTAGTAATATTCTCTGAAAATGTAACACTGTTGTCATTTTAATCCATATACATAGTTTTTCAACCGTTAAACAATCTGAGTACATTTTGTAGATTTGATTTTAGTGTGTATGGCATACAAATTGCATTTGTATGCCTATTTACTAAATTTTGTTAAGGGATACGTATCAGCTTCGAATTTGTATTAATATTATTGGAATATATTATTATGTACATTAGAATATTAACAACTATTTATATGAATTACATATCAGTTTAGACTTCTATATCTGTTCGAATTGTACATAGATAAGTAAATAGCTTCATTGTTAAACGGTATTACACTATTAACCCTAAGAATTTCCAAATTAAATAATATATATACGTATAATTGTTTTTCAATCTAAATATTCATATATTCAGTATTATTAGCGGTAAATTTTCTCATTAACTTCATAATGCCATTCTTATACCGATTTGATGCTGATTGGGGATTGCTATTGAATTTTAATACGTAAATTGTTTCGTTAAGTGTACCAACTTATAGAATATTTAGCCTGCCATGTTAAATCAGTCCACTGCTAAATATCTGCAAGTCATGCTACGTCAACTCTATAACATATTTATATTTAGTGTTTAAACACCTTACAACAAATACCATTTTATAGACGCAAATAAAATTAAAATACAAGGATTCCGCGAAAAATCATTTTAACAGAACAAACAGATTTCTATACTACTATTGCAATTGGTAGTATGATATGTGAATCACACAATCTGCCGTAGGGGACATTTGGTAGGTATGGTAGGGGACTTGTACTCATAGTATTATAATATGTATTGACGAGAATGCCACATAAAAACAATTAACATTAATTATGAACACAAACATACCCATTACAAATAAATAACAAAAATAACTTAAATGTTTTTACTCACTAGGCACACTATCATGATGGTCTGGATAATCAGGAACTGAAAATTAAAAGTATTATTAAACTATACACATATATTTTTTATGAGAGTAAATATTTATTGCTTTCTTATGTATGTGAAAAACTTCAAAATCAGTATCTAATAATTATAACACATCAGATCAAATCAGATCAAATTGAAATTTACGCCAGATTGAGGCTTTGTTCTCTATAAATTATAACACATATTAAAAGAAAATCAAACATCTATATAAACAATAAAATTGCAGCATTTACCTTTCACAAATACTTGTGCATTTGTCAATGTAGTAGTGGTGAATACAGCTAAAACAATTAAGTTTACATAGTTTTTACAGTCGAGGTATAAAATTAACACATTTACTAAAAGTTTGAAGTAAATAATGTAAATTCAAAGTACGCTGTTATTATAAATTTGTATTTATTCTCTCATACAAT
This sequence comes from Invenusta paracnida, assembly GCA_036023295.1. Classification (NCBI taxonomy): domain Eukaryota; kingdom Metazoa; phylum Platyhelminthes; order Proseriata; family Coelogynoporidae; genus Invenusta; species Invenusta paracnida. The sequence continues at coordinate 2,551 of JAYRBW010098470.1, read as the reverse complement.
GCGCATATGCAAATGAAATATTTACTATCGATAACAGAAAAACATAATAAGCAATATTTTTACATTTTTTGTAGCACTAACATAAGCAAAAAACAATGACCAAATATTATCATTTTATTAGTTAATATAGAAATGATCTCTGAATTCGTTAATAAGGAGGTATAATGGCAATTGTGGAGTTCTTGGTCGTAAATTAATTTTTTTTCTGAAAATAAATAAAACGTAAATAAAAAAAAAAAAAGTATATATCGTGTAATACTATCGTAAAGGATGGTGAGATGCTTGATAATCGTGGTGTGGTTTGGAGCCGCAAGGGGCCGCCAGCTTTTAGTAATATTGGGGGTTAATTACATTTATTTTTTGTTTTTTGGACGTTTAACAAGTAACCCCCTATTATTATAAGCTTTTGACTATATTTGTCATGTTTTGTAACGTTACTAAATTCATATGTTTGTTAATTATATTTATTTATTGTTTTTTCGACGTTTAACAAGTAACCCCATACACTACTAAAAGCTGGCGGCCGCAACCACACTACGATTATCAAGCATCTCACAATCCTTTACGAAAGTATTACGATATATAAATTTAAAAAAAAATGTTTTTTTTTACATTTTATTTATTTTCCGAAAAAAAATTATTTGCGGCCAAGAACTCCACCATCGCCGTAATAATCCCCATTAAAAAATATGAAAGGGTTCCTTCGTGCTGTTAATTTTCTCTTATACTTTATATTTTTATACAATTTGAAGATTTTCTTAACTTCTTAGTGTTTTGGTATCATACATTTTTATAACAAAACAAATAAACTACAACTCTTTGATCAGTAAATACATTTTAATAATTTAATTTCAGTTTATTTTAAATGCAATCTACTTCAATATATATCAAACTTCAGAATGTTTGTTCTTTTTGACAAGATGTATATATTTTATCGACATCATTAATCATAGATTTATTTTTATTAATATATAATGTCATACATTTTGTTTTAAATAGTCATTCAAATATATATATATTAAATTCAGATTATACAGAAAGTAAATTATTAAATAACTTACCGAATGTTATGACATTCACAAAACTATAAGTTGTCATTATTAAATATGAATGTCAAATATGTTAAAAAAGGATAAATATATTCCTTTTCATAAATCCAGAGAATCCATTTATAATTGACATTAGCTATTTCATATTAGAGTTTGTATTTATTTTCTAAGTAAACGAATGATTGTAAGGCAGTATTTTACATGTTATATTATCAGAATCATTTTTAATCAATACTGCAGAATTTTCAGAATACGTCAATCAAACTATGATCAAATTGTTATTTATATTCAAGAAATTTTCATTATTTACTAATATACGATATTCAATATAAACTTTAAAACGAAGACAAATTTCATGAAGCGTTATTTATAATTTCTTATTTATATTGATATTCAATAGATTTTCCAATTAAAACTCGATGTATTTTATTAATCAAATCATAGATATCGAATAATAATATAATAAACTCCAAATGTATTATAAAGTTAAATGCATTATTCAATATCTATGAATCAAACCCAACGTAATTCAAAAATTGTTAATAATTTCGGCCTCCAAATTATCATCGTTCTTTCCCATTTTTTCAGGTGTTGCTGTTGACCCAGAATCAGATTGAATCCCACTCAATAAACAGTCTGATATTTTTTGCTTTTCATTGTCTCTTTTTTTGCGCACATATCTTTGAATACTGTCTGCACTTCTTTTAATTGGCACACAACAGTAGATCTTACAGTGGTTGGTGTATAATTGCGAAAGATTTGCTAACAATTAGATCTTCTTCATGAAACCACCAATAGTATTATGACTCACCATTCTATTACTGCAGTACCACCAATTGTCTGATTCTTTGGTTCGTTTTAGTGGCATTGGAAATAAACCTAAAACACTAGGAGACATTTTCGACAGGTATTATAATTTCATTGATTTCACTGGACATTTCACAGAGCCCTCACAGTGATTCATACAACCGCGTTGTTTTTAAGCTAGTAAATTCTTTCATTGTTAATGAGGTTTTGACATTTTTGGAAAGACTGTTATCCTTAATAAAAATGTACTCACTGCCACTGGCATCTGCACCAAAACCAATTGAAGATACCGTCAAGTTTCTCAATGTTTCTCGACCACGGAAACCAAAAAAATATGTTACGTTGAACCATGTTTCGAGTTGAAGCACCTCAGGGTTACTTTTATCATAAAGAAAACTTTCAGTTTTTCCATATCTGCTTGTTGTATCGCATCATATATGATGTACTACCATCAGTACCTTTTTCCTTGAGCCATTTACCGACTTGTAGTTTAAGTATTCTGTTAGATCTTGCAAACATATGGTCATTGATAATATTTAGTTTTCTGTTGACCTCAGGTCCAGATAAATATCTTTGTATTGATGCTCGTATACAAATCAAACTACTCAGTGAGTAGATGTTTCCATCCTTTGTTTTCAAGTTGTAAAAAAAATAACTCAAATAATCGTTCAAGAAACATTCAGGCATTTGCTCAA
>JAYRBW010098469.1:0-42821 GCA_036023295.1 Invenusta paracnida | reverse complement strand
TTGGATATTTTGTTCTGATCAATGTACTGATGTTTCATGCAAAAATTCAGCTTTACACGATTTTTTTCTAGGTTCCAAGTTTTTTTGGGTTAATTTGACTGGACTATAAATGAATTGAAACTTGTACACATTCAAGAATGCATTTCCCTGTATAATTAAGTGAAAAGACAAATTTGAAATAAACCAAAGAAAAAATTCAAGATTGCTTTATCAAATAATTTGACTTTCCTGGGCGCATTCGGTACATAATAATATGTATTCAAACTTATAAAAACAATATTATTAAGGGTTTTTTTTATTGTTATTAATTTTAAGTTTCATTCTAATCGGTTAGGAATTAAAATTTACTTTGTTATACATACTTAATCCTGTTTCAATTGTAATTATGTTCTTAATATGTACTTAATCCATTAATTATACACATATCTTAAATCAATTTGTTTTAAGCACAAATAATGTTAGTATTTTAATAACATGAAGAAGAGTTCAGTGGAAACAGATTTCGTGTTTTTAAATAACTTTTTTTACCAAATTAAGTGATTTTACAACACAAATTTTAAAATAAATTATGTGCTTAAATAAAATATAATTTAGTTTTTTATATAATGGTTTAGTTAATTTAGTTTAATTATTGAAAAGCTCTGTACGTATACTAATAAATATGAAAGGTTATTTAGCGTTCATTGGAAATTCTCAATGTTATACAGAAATAGTGTTTGAAAAATTGCTTGAACATTCTAAATACTTTTTTAAATGTATATTTCTGAACATTTTAATGAAAAAAAACTGTAAAATTATAAAGAGTTTATAAAAAAATGACCATTCCACGCTAAATCAGGTTTAGATTCTATAATTTCTAAAGCTTACAGCATTGCATTCATTGTCATACATCCACATATAATGCTTAAGTGACCGGCACTTCAAAATTACTTAGTTTTACATAGTATAATTAATCCACTTTTGTTAAAACGTAGAGTCAAAAATACACGATACAGTACTTATTGAAATAACACTGGCAAAATTGTAACCCTTTATTATATTTGTCTTCAAATAAGTCGTGGATGTCCTTAAACCCAGCTTTCTATTAATCCGAAAAATGTAGTGTGGTATCAATTTAATTATTTGTGAGTCTGCAGACACATTTCTGAGGCTACCGTCTCAATGCTTCATCAATTATTACTTGATTAGTTTCGCTGTTGAGCGACCTATGGAACGAAATACCTGGTAGAATTTCGTTCTAAAAGAGATTAAACAGAAGAATTTTAAGAAATGCACATTACCAATTAAAAAAAGAAGATCTGACGTTTGAAGAACAAATCATGTGGCTTGTATTTACAGAAATGGTTGAAAGAAACATAAATACAACAGCATGGAAATTCACAAGAACAACAAAGTCAAGGAGGTCTTAAATTAGATGTTGTCTAAATTATTTTCTAATTAATTATTACATTATAAAACATTCACATAATATTAAATAAAGCAATTTGTCAGTTTATGCAGAAAAAATAAACAACACTTTTAAAGGAAATGTTTGCATACATCTTGTTAGATTCTTCTATTCAAAATGTGAAATTATTACCAAGAATCCACTGTTAAATTAAATTAATGAATTACACTAGCATACTTTATAGTAAACAATCTAATAGGAATTATTGAATACATTTTTCATTTAAACAGAAAATACCAAAACTTTTTGTTTTGTAAAAAAGGTGTTATTATACTCTATTTTTCTATGATGCCTAGATAACGTAGAGTTTAATTTCACAAATAATGTTTATTTTAATTGTTTTTCAAGTTCATATGTAGTAACATTGACTATTTGTGACTATTGTGAAGCAAGAATATATTATCGTCAAGTGAACGAAATGACGAGATTTAAGAGGTGTGGCCTTTATTACATTGCAAAATCGTAAATGTTGAATATATTCTAAAAATCAGTTGATGTTTTTATGTAACTATTTTATTTTTGTTAATTTTAAACCCTCTATGACTGCTAAAAGATGCAATAAATAGTAAGCGAAATGAAATTCATGTGAATAGTAAAGTATGAGTGGAATAATATAAATGGCTAGATTTTGTAAGGTTTATACAAATTTTATATTTGTTAAATATTATTTACGAGAAACAAAATCAGCTTGAAATATTGAAAATAAAAGTAAAATAAAACAAGTTTGTTTATTTATTATTTTACATTTTATAAGCAAAATGATTTTGATAGAAGCGATTGATTTTTTAAAGTGTCTTTATTGATTAGAATTTTGTTTCAATATGTATACCTACCATATATAAATATATCTAAGTGCTTAGGTGCTGCATACCAGTCAATATAGACTCATACAATTTTCCAAAACATAAACTAACTTTTTACCGTGAAAGTTTAACGTCGTTTTTCTCGCTCAATTATCTAAACTGATTATGACCAATAATGTAAAAGTAATAATACAATTTATAAAATCAATTTTTTCTAAATATCTAATTATGATTATATGTACTAGGTATAAACTATTAAATAAATATATTTAGACAATGTGAATTATTTAAACATTTACAAAATAATGTAAGATGGTTATCTATATTCCGCACCAGTAGAATAAAGCATTACATAAAGAATTTGGAAATATTCGTAAGATCAAATGTGGATAGAGATTCAATCGAATACTACGTAACCGCAATCAAATATTGATTCCAGGTAAAGTAGTGTGCTTCTGTGTCGTTTAAACGCGAAGAAATATTCCTCAAATCTGATCTACAATTATTTGAACACTTAAATTGTACACATAATCAAGTATTTTGGCTTTTTTTAGTTCTCAATTGTTATAATCAATATTTAATTTAACTTAAAAATACATTTGATCATATCTAATAAATATTTTGAATAAAGTCTAAAAAATTATAGTAAACAAATTGAATCCCTTAATAATTATAACCTTACATCAATGGCAAATTTTTGGTAATGCAAACATTGATTTATGTTACTTTATGTTAGTTCATGTTTCTTAGATTTCGTATAATTTTATTCAGTAACTACATTTTAGATTAATTAAGTATGCTATTAATATTTGTTGAAATATTCTGAATCATAAAAATAGTATAACACATAGTAAATTGTTTACAAAAATTAAAATATTAATAAGAATAATAACATATTATCCACTTTTATGGAACATACTAAAAAGTTTTCAATATAACTCATTGAATTTGTAATCTATATTTCAATGCTAAAATTGTATTTATTAGCATTTATAAGTCTATAATGTCATTGCCCTTACTCCACAGTAAATTGAATATATTCTAAATTTAATTATTTTATAGCCATGTTTCGTCAACAAAAGGGAGAGCAATGTAATATTTAACTTTACAGTGAGGAATGAGAGTAATTGGAAGCGGTGAATTTAAAAAGTTTCTAGAATTTGGTTTTCTTAGTCCCACCAAAACCACTTGAGCCTAGAGCCCCGGCAATCGTTTCATCGATAACCCGATCAACCTCGTGTTGTGATCGCAGCAGCTTGGCCGAAGATCTGGGTGAGTCTCGGGCTATTTCCAGGGTTTTTGGAGGTATTGAAGGTGGTGGTGGTGGCGAGGTTTTAGGACAGCTAGCAACAGGTCGACGGTATGCTCCAGTAGCAGAAGTGGAAGCCAGAGGAGTGAGAACATCAACTGTGGAAGGTGTTGAAGATTCCACTCCCAGAAGGTCCAATATGGCGTCCACCTTGGAGTTCAGCTGCTCTTCAAACCGAGCGGCTCGTCTTAGTAGATTTATTGGTTGGGAAAAAATGGGAAGGAGAAAGTGGGGAGGTATATTACAAAAATCGTCTAGAAACTCGATTCTCAAACTATGCCAAGCTGCTCCTGTCGATCACCAATCGTGCAAAACAAAAATTCAATTGCTTATCAGTTTTTGAATTGGCGATTATTTTTGTAAAAAATAAAAGTCCTTTACTATGTATTATAGTCCAAACTTTCAACATAACGATTAAGCATATTCTGTCTAACTGAGTGCAAAACAGATTTTTCGTTTGTTAGAAATTTTGCCTATTTTTGACATTCAGACCAATACTTTTTCTCCGCCGAATCTAGTATTGTATATTTTTTATTTTACTTCTGATTCAAGAGCTCGAAAGACTGGTGCCTAATTCAACTGGAGGCTTTATTTATAAACCCATCGATCGAGACCATTGGTCAGAGGTGTGGAATCTTAGTCTTATTAGTGGTGGAGTCACCATTTCCTCTGCGCATCTTTGTATCAATTACAGTGAGTTTTTGTTGATATGCTTGATGGTAGTGTTACCTTTATGTTGAGATTCTTAGGTATAATTAGTGTTTGGGGTAGGTAATGTTGGAATGTCCAAATAGCCCAGTATGTTTTTCCCTAGTTATCAAGAATAGTTCTTCTTGTGTGTTTTTGCAACGTTGGCAGCTATAGTGACCCTGGATTGGTATTCTTTGTTGGCAATATTAACAAATGTGTCTGCTAGCTCATCATGCTCCAAGCCACAATACGCGGGATCTAATGATGACCCGAGTGTTTTGTGTATCTCTCTGTGTTACGTTGTCTGTATTGTCTGTTTCTTGTTTATGTAATTTATACTTATTCTTGGCATCGTTTTCTTTATTATTTTATATTTTCTACATTGGTTGATGTGGATTTATTTATTTATGAGATAACACATCTAGAATATCTAAAAAGACATAACTTTTTGTACTATTTTTTTAAGTGAATGAACTATATTTTTGACGTTCCTCTGGTTGAAATCACTATCCTAGTAAATTAATTATATATAGCAAGTTTATTACAGTATTTATAAATAGGTATGTAATTTTGGTAAAATTTACTACTTGTGGTGTATTTTAGTAGTATAACAAAAATAGGGTTTAAATATAGTCAGGAAATCAAAACACAATATTTAATGTATTCAAAATACAGACAGGGAATCAAAAAATAAAATACAAGTTAAGCAAAATTGTTGCCTTATTGATAAATATATCAAACTTTTATGGAATATAGTACTACTAGTAAGGATGATTAGTACACACAATAAATAATATACTAATAATATAAATATGCAATAAAAACCCACTTGTTGAGATTGTCCAGTTTAGATAGCGCACTGGAGAAGCCTACCAATCCACCACCACCAACCACCATTCTGCCTGACAGTCCTACATTACCCTGCTGCCAGTACTGCCCGGAATAGAGCACCATCGATGATCTCCCAGCCGACCTGTCTGCTTCCATCTCCCCGCCCCCTCCTCCAGCTGCATTTATTGAGTCATTCGCCGTCCCTATCAACCAATCAGAGGGAATTACTGAGTGAATCGATGTCCCAGGATCGATACCGGAGGTTTGATTAGTCAGTCGGTAACCAGAGATTTGTCGCTTGAGTAGCAGGGCGCCATCCTGGAAGATTTTAAATAAATCAATGTGTATTTTTTAATTCAACGAATCAACTAAATTTTAGTTTTAAAGAGAAATATATATCATGCAAAATGTTCTACATTCCGTTAAACTTGTAAGAAGAGTTGGCAAATTTATGTAAACTGATTAGAAAATATAAAGAAGCAGTATTAGTTTGATTAAATATTATTAAAATTCGAGAGTATTACACATGTATTGTTAAATTGTGTATTAAAAGGTTTGAAAATTATTCATTGTAGTTACCGAAAGTTGAAAGATATTTATATTCTGTGGGTTTTTGAAAAAATAATAAAGGCAAAAACTACATGGTTTCTAAAAATAATAATGAGATAATTATATTAATTAATTAAAATTGGTTTCAATCTAAAGTTATCTATAAATTCTTTTGAACGAATGACTCGCAAGTGATCTATATATATAGGTCGAACTAAATGTCACTTTGAAATAAGAAAAATTGAAATATCAAATCTCCCAGTCCTGTCAACAATAACATATCTTCCTGTAACTCATATAAAATCTCTCTTAATTTTAAAATTCTAAACCGTGCTCAAGATAATTGTGAACTAACCAAAACAGAAGCAGTTTTAACATTAATAAATATAACATAACATACAATAAATTTATAAATAACATAAATATAATTTTGCTCGATGAGGAATCTTGATGATTCGAAACATGTCGTTCATCAGAAAAAACTGTTATGATCCAATACGTTTTAGCTCTTCACTTTATAATGGAAATAATATTTATTTTATTAAAAATACAGTATTTCGGTCTTAGCTAGAGACTATTATAGAGGCTGTTAGTTATACTTACCTGTTCAATACTTGCTAAATTATATTTTAAGAAAATACTATTGGCTTTTACAGCTTTCTTAATTAAAAAATTTACCGCATAAATAGGAGAGAGTGGAATATTTTTATGGTGTATATATATTTCCAGGAAACGTACCGAAATTTCCTCTTGTGGTTGAGAGCTTATTGCTCGAGGTAGAAGACTTGGAGCGGATGAACTGTTTCTTCGGTCGTGATAGTATCCTGGGTCTGAGATTTGCCCTTGAAAGTCTCCTGGCAGCCGCAAACTGGTTTCCATGTCTTGGCCTAAACGTTGGAATTGAGAGATGAAAGGAGAAAGGTTGGTATCAGTAATCTTGACAATAGCATGCATCTATAAAATTGCTGCATTTACCTCTAATAGTTCGGTGGTCCTTGAGACTGTGGTTGTGCCAATCTCTGAAGCTTGATTTTCCTCTGGAACCTCGATTCGTGCGAACTGAAGTCGATCGTTTCTTCATGCTTGATGGTCTCTTTTGCTCTGTTTCATTTGTGGGGCAAGAAATTTGATACTCGTATAAAAATTCCCTTTTTAAATTGTTGTCATATTTATAAAAATATTCATGTAATCTCATATACTTCATGTTTATTTAAATATATTTTTCAGATTATATTTCAAAATTCCAGCGTAATAGTGTATTGTATATAATTTTTCATATAAATATTTTTGATTTTATGAAATGATGGTGTCCTAATTTTACTAACGCCTGTAACGTATATAAGCCTGGTGTAATAATTTTTATATTCCAAATATAAAAAGTATTTAAAACATAAAATCAATATTTCACACATTTTTTTTAATATAAGACAACATATTGAACGGCTTAATCCCGTTTGGCCTAACTATTGTTTTTAGACCAACAGTGATGAATCAGTTTGACGCTAGTAATGTGTCCCGTTTGACCTAACTATCGTTTTTAGACCGATAGTGATGAATCAGTCTGACGCTAGTAATGTGTCCCGTTTGGCCTAACTATTGTTTTTAGACCGACAGTGATGAATCAGTCTGACGCTAGTAATGTGTCCCGTTTGGCCTAACTATCATTTTTAGACCGAAAGTGATAAATTAGTCTGATGCTTTGTAATGTGTCCCATTTGGCCTAACTATTGTTTTTAGACCGACAGTGATGAATCAGTCTGACGCTAGTAATGTGTCCCGTTTGGCCTACACAGAGACTGTCAGATTATAGTTTCCTCGTTTCGCAACAAAACCTAGGTAGACAGGCTACGGGTAGATTAGCTTACATAATAGCATGTATAGGCTTACACATATACTGTCAGGGTGGCCATGAACAGACATCATCCCAACATCTTTACTCTGATTGAGCTTTTCAAGGACGAGCAGCGCAGGTAATTATAATTAGCTCAGTAAAATTACAATTTTTACTTTCCCTGTTTCATTTTCATTCCCATTATTTATACTTAGCACGGACGTTCAAGTGCGCCGACTGCAAGATGGTGCTGCGCCGACTGCAAGATGGTGCTGCTCCGCCTGCTCAGCGAGCAATCCATCGCCGCACGACAGAGAGGCTGCTGCACCTTCGAAACAATTTGATGAATGGAGAAATCACTGTTTATCATTACGCAGGGCTGCCGGTGGTACGCTAAAATTTCATGGTTGACTTTTAGCCAGTTTTTAACTTTTACGAGTTTAAAATTGTATACGGCGGTACGCTGAAGTTGCATGATTAACTCTTAGTATAAACTTTTATAACTTTCAAACCTTTTAACTTTTGTGGACCCCACATGCTTTAAATATAAATACATTCTTTATTCATTAGGCCAAATTGGAAATTTTGTATTAAGTCAAACGGTAATATGCCAAATGGAAGACACCTATTGTACTATATCGTATTTAACAAAGCATAAATGTACGTATATCAATTAATTCGTTATATGTGTACATTTCTACAATATCTTATTTTACCTGCAAAATTGGAACACAAGAGACTTATTTGTGTGCTGTATTAAATTTAACACAATTAATTTATTATGCACTTAAAAAATATTTCAGAATTGTTAACATTAGTTTTGTTTTACACGTTCTTAAAAAATAAACATAATTCGCGGATTAAGCGATATAGAAGACATGTCACTTTGCCACCAGAACATGATATGTTGCATAACTTACAAAAAATGCATCAGTCATATATAGTTACCTTCAATACTGGACTGACTTTTGCACTGAAGTCGGGGCTTCTTCTGACGAATGAACCGAAGAGTTTCATCATCCACATGAGCATTTAGCGTGTTCTGCAGAAATTCTCCCTAAATATGCGAAAGTGAAACTTTTGTATTATCTACAACATAATATGATATACAATGCAAAACTGAACAACTAATGCTTGAAAAACTTTTATAATTAACAAAATTACTGATGCATCAATTCTGACCAATTTATTATTCAGATTCATTTGCATATTTAGTATATATTTCTAGAAAAAGGTATCAAAATATACTACAAGCATACTTGTATATAAATGCACACTATCTAACTGCAAGAAATCCTGGTAGAATTGTTTCGATAATGCAAGGATATATATCCAGACAATAAAGGCAGAAAATCAAGTTATGCTCCTAATTTATCACGTGATTTAGAACTGCAAATAAGGCTATGTCACGTGACGTGTTGGAAGCACATCTTCTTATACTATACTAATGGCTTCAGAATGATGAGCAAGAATAGTTTTGATGTGGAAACAAGAAAAAATGTAACAGATAAACTAATAATTAGCATGTATAAGCTGCAATATATAAAGCTGAAAAATGTGAAAATAAAAAGAGTTTGATTGACATTAATTGAGGAGACATTCAATCTGAAATTACTAAAAGTTAAGTACTTGTGTTGTCCTGAAACATACAAATAAATAAAAGAAAGAGTGTTTGAAGATATTGAAAAGAAGAAGCAAGTGCTTATACGACAGCAATAAAAATATCTAAAAAATAAACAATCAGTTTTTTACCTAGTGTCTACTTCTTAAATGAAACAACAAAAGAAAGAACAAAATAATCCACATAGAAAAGTTTTTTCATAGTTCATGTTATAGTTAGCTATATATTAGTATCGAAATTAAACAATATAATGAAACTAATGCAATTTCACTCGAGAATCAAAACAAGTCACAAAAGATAAATAAATGCATATCTATGTGAATTATTTAGTGCTTTCTATTTCGTCAATATTTTGTGTTTTTTAAAGAAGATTAAGTTTACTATACTACTGCTGAAAATATAAGTAACATATAATGAAAAATGATAGATTTTATTTTAAACATTTTAAGTGAAAAAAATCCATAGCATTTCGATTTCCTTATATTAAGACTCGGATAAAATGTATGATTATACATTTAAATATACTCGAATTAAATGTGTGTATAATGATATCTACCAATATTATCAATATTATCAATAAATTTATTGAATATTCTACATTAACATTGAAATCTTTTTACAGTAGACACATTTGGAAAATTTAAAAATACCTATTGTTTATATAATATACATAGTATCTAAACATATTTACAATATAACAAAGAAGGAATAATTTGAAGTGCATGAAAATAATGAGGATGTGCTTGCACTACTTCTACTATTCCTGACATTATCAGTAGTATGTTTACTGATCATGAACTTTGCTAAAAATGGAGACACTTTGTTTCAACAAATTATAAATAAACAATGATTTAATTAATACGTCATCCAATTTCTATTTTAATTGTAATTTTTTAAATTTTAAAACTTGTAGCTGCGAATATGTAATATATAATTTAATCATTTATTCATTAAAATAATCAACATATTAAATATAAAAAGCGAATTGTTTAAAGTATATTTATAAAAAAAGTGAAATTATGGACGACAGAATTTTCGAACACTGCTAAAGATATAAGAATTATTGTATATATACAACTTATTATCTTATAACTTTTAAAATTTCTGTTAAATCTCAAAATTTCTAAAGAAAAAAATAATTCATAAGTAATTTTACGATTATAGAGAATGATTTTGATCTTAGCAGTTTAATTTTTAGTATCTAATAATTAGTTGTAATCTGTTTTGGAAACGTAATTAATTTCAGTGCCATTAAACAAATATTTAATTTTGAATAATTGTAAAGCACTTGTAACATTTCTGTGTCTACAAACTATATATTTATTGCTTTTGATTGAAATAATGTAAACTGTAAATGAATTGGATGAATTTATATCGATGTCTGTTAAGAAAGACCGAATATTTAGTTCAATGTGTCTCCATAATATTTGGAAAGCAATTATTTGATCAACACTATCCATACCGATCGTTCGAGAGAACCCTTATCCCGGATTATGCCAAAACTTTTATTTATGGTTCTATGTTTGGAAGGTATATAGTCATGAAAGTTTACATTTTCTAAAACAGCATTTATATAAATATAAATATTTACGTATTGAAAAATATGTAAATAAACTTAATAACGTTTCATGCATAATTTAGACATTTCATAATTTTGACTTTCTATTTTTTTTGGATAACTAAAAAGATAATAAAATATAAATACATTTGGAATAAAATTATAATAAATATATTACGCTCCAAATTAAAATGTGAATAAATACTAAATTAATGAATATTGTTTAAACAACCGTCCTTTTCCAAGGAATGATAAAAGTGACAAATTATCCTTAGGAAACAAGAAGCCTACTTTTCTATACTTATTAATTTTACACTCTAGTAATGAGTTAAAAAATCTGTCCCAACTCGGTATGGATAGTGTTAACTTCTGTAAATGCCAATTAATATTTGCACGAGTGTCCTTCAGGAAAGGAGGGGGTAAGATCAATCACCGTCAGAGGTACTTGCTTCAACTATTTGGGATAACGTAGAAAATGTAGCGTATTAGATTCATGATTCATGGTACAAAGACCTAAGTACTTTATGAAGGTTTGCAGATATTATGCAATACACGTTGGATATACGCCATACAAGTAATATTCTACCTGTGTCTGTCTGTACAGATTCAATCTACACTTCTATTTATAAGTCTGTGACAGATAATATAATGACAAAATGGTCATCTCTCCCAAATACTTGAAAACACAATTAGAGCAAACTCAATATGGCATAATATGCTGGAAATCCTCGAATTAATCCTGTTTGTGTGATCAAGAATGTACACAAGATTTCCAGCGTAGTTCTCCATACTGAATTTGTCCTAATTATGTCTCCAATTGTAATGTAAAGCATAATGTGAGATACTATCGCCATTTAGTACACTATATGTGTTCTATAGTTTTGGATAATATTCAGAAACTTTAATTGTTAAACAACTTTAATACACTACATAATTGCGTGGATTCCCCATTGCTAGGTTATATTGGCAATGTATATATAGTCAATGATATTATCTATTATTATCGAGTGTCTAGACATAGTCAGACGTAAAATAAAGCGGATACTAAGCAGACTGCTACTTTCCTAAATATGTTTCTTAGATTGTCAAACAAGTTAATTATATCTAAATTCAATAACTATGTTTTGAATGATAATAAGAAATCATACATATAATTTAAATATATTTTTCTAAATATTAATTAATTTATTCCTTTGGGACTACAATGTAATTTTATTTAAACATATATATACACACATATGAACAACAGTTTTATTTCCACCATAAAATTATTACACTTAAGTGTTAAATTAATGTCGAGAGTATTAAAGACTAAAAAAGACCCTTTTTAGATCATATGCAAAGTTACTAATAATATTTTATTAAATATAATAATGTATTTTAAAGTTATGGAAATAAGATAATTTTTGCAAATATATCGAATAATATTATAATGTATTACATTCATAAAATATTGAAAAGAAAATTTGTATAACTTAATTAAAATAATAACTAATAAAGGAGTAAATTATTAGCAACATATTTTGACATTGCATATTATATACGTAAAATCTATAACCTTCTTTCAAGACTAATAATACTATAATATCGTATAATTGTCTCCTTAACAGTGGCTCACATCGCATTTTTATTAGCATAATATAATTAGCATAATAATACATTAAAAGGATCGCATTCCGGGTATTTGTATCTCATCAGCATGCCGCAGGAATCGAACTTAGAATTCATTTAGCGATTGGACTTACATTAATTATACTAGACAAAATGATATGTAAATTTCTACTATAATGAGATCAATTATATAATCGCTCAAAATGCAATAATAATAAAGTTACCACTTAAACAAACAAAATAAGGAATACTTCTCTTACATTTAATCTTCTACACGTTAACAAGATTTGTACCTAATATCTCGAAACTCAAAAACGGACGACTAAATGATAATCGATAATGACTATACATTTTGTGCGAGGCTACTAATTGAATACTACGTAGAGAAATGTCAAATAATGTAGTGTAGGTGCAAGACTACAGCATAATTGGGCTTACATCGTGTTCTCCCTGGAAGAAAAGAGGTCAAGACAATTGAAGTTGAGAAGATATTTTATAATTCAGTCAAATAATTAAAGGGCCGAAAACTGACTCATTATAGTGTATCATTTTATCGTGTGTTTGTGTGTTTGTGTGAAAGAAAATTTATTTTTAACAAAATGTTATGGAAAACTCTATGAAAGAGAAAAACAAGACTTACACATGTGTTATATGAATAGATAAAAACAAATTAGCATTTAAGTATATCTATAATTAAATGTGACTATAATTTAATAATATAAAAGTATTATACGTATTATACTACTATTTTTAGTAATTAATATATATTATATCATAGGACAAAAACAAAATAGACTATAGAAAATTAACGCAATGTAATAAGTTATAAAATAGTTAATTTCTCATTTCTAATTACATATGTAATATTTAAAAAGACATAAAATGAATAATATATCAATATATATATCAATTAATAAAATGTAATTATTACAACACAATGCCTTATACTAACTAAATGAATGGTAAGTAGTGCACTAATTACTATAAGAATAATATCTACAAAAAGTTCAGAAAGCTTACTCCACTCAAATTAAATGTTATGCGGAAAGATTTGAGGAACATTCCCGACCACTCCGGGTACATATCCAGAATTTCTTTGAGATCGATAAGTGTGATTTTGTTCATATCCACATAGGAAAGCGCATAGACCGTGTAACAAGATTGATTTACCTTGCCGGCTAGAAAGTCGGCTGGATCATCCCCAAAAATGTCGTCTTTGCCTGATGAGGAGATTTATGGAAGGCGAGAAGAGTAAAAGATACATTAATATAATTTGTTAAATGTTCTATATCATCTTTTAGGGGCGAAACATTAAATTACTACGTAAATATATTTATACTATCAGTTAAAAGCAAAGAAAGTCAAGAATAAGAAATATGTAAGAGCTTGTATGGTTACAGATATATTAATATCTCTGTCTTTTGGGTATGTGCATACATAGATAGACATAACAAATTCAATTTTTACTTTGACATAACATTTTTGCAAATGTAATTCATTGCCATATATCTTTATTACGCTGTATTATTCATTTAAAATATCATTTTAATACTGTAACGTTACGTTTGAATACAAGCCATAACATTGTACCTTTTCACGGCGTTGTTGCCAACTTTATGTTTATATTTTATATATATATTATCACGATGAATTATTGGTACATTGCTTTTAAATTTAAGCTATTTTTTTGTATATTGAATATATCATTAAATACGTCTTTTAACATTTCTTTAATATTTTAAAACCATCAATTTGATTCCTTGTAATTCTAATTTGATTGCTTCCTTTAAACTGCACCGTATTTGATCAACTGAAAGACCGCCTACATCCAGTTGCCCTACTCCATTCCTCAACAGTACAACTCACCAACAATGGCCATTGGGATGGACTTCTGATCATCAGAGCAGGTCTGTGAGATCTCAATAGAGCCCCGAGCGATGAAGTAGATAGCATCAAGGATGTCCCCGGGATGTACCAAAGTGTCACCCGGGGGAACATGTGTTGTACGGAACTTCATTGAGAAGGCGCGGAGACAGCCTGGTCGTTTGTTAGAGAGAAATAAAGAGATTTAACATAACAAATCATTGTAAAAATGTTGTTGTAAATTATACTAAAATATGTATTTGCATAACTTTTATTAAACTGTAATTAGTTTTATTGATCATTAATTGACATTTCGCAATCAGTTTTCAGTGTTAAACGAAGTTTGCTTAATTCAAAATAAAATCGGTAAGAGAAAAGTAGACTTCTTTCTGCTTATCTTTACTATATGTTTGTTAAACGTTGTATAAGGACAAACTATTTCTGAAATACGCTAAAATTGAACATAATATACTAGATACTTTAAAAGATGCATTTTATAACTAATCGTCTGTCACCCTGTGCTTCACCCTGTCTGTCACCCACATTTGTTGCCAACACACTCAATATATCTCTTAATAGGATACCAGTTACTGCAGATTGCAGTAAGCGACAACGCAATATATTTAATTTAATTTCAAGTCAAAATTAGAGTTATAAATAATATTATTTATTATACATATATATTCGAATATCGTTATCAAGTCTAGTTTATAGCAAAAGTTAGGTAAGTTACTGATATTCAAATATATTTAGACGTTTAATTTCTGGAAAATATGCGTTTTCATGTAATCTGGTCAAAGTCACACAATTTTTTTCTATTCTTTAAAATGGAAAATAATAAAACGCTCATAACATATTTTATCTACTCTAGAAACATAGGAGCAATCCATTTTTTTAATCTAGATATAAGTCATATACTTCCAGATTTTGAGGTCATTTAATCCGGTGCATTTTACTTGAATAAACCTTCTTAGCTGCCGGACTATATAAGAGACTATTCGTTCATTAAACTATTGCAAACAATGTCTTATTTTTTATAATTCCAATTGAAAGAATGAAGCGATAAAAAACGCTCGATTTATTTAAAGAATAGAATCAAAGAAAGCATTTCTTCACATTTCTTTGAAATTGCACGTACGAATTTATTGCCATTAAAAAGTGAAAAGATTCTAAAGTTGGACACAAAATAATTCAAACCTTCCCAGGTATATATATATATATTCTATATATATACTAATTTATAAAACTTAATCCCATATGTACAGGAATATATGGTGCAGTTTTAAACCGCGTATAAATGGCATCAAATCAAAATAAAAGAAAGCTCGTGCCAATGTATTACTCTGACTATAATTAATTATGCAAATTGAACTATAAGACGTCAATAACATTTAAATAATTAATATTCAAACAATCAGATTATTAGAAGTGTAATAAATAATAATTGAGCACAACTAAACTGTTTCCCCAAATAGCTTATTTATTTTCAAATTAACTAAGCAAGAATTGATATGGCTCGATATAAATGACTCCCCGATATTTTCCTTTAGACAATTAATATTCAATGTTATGACAAATATTTCATAGGTGCGAACTAATGTAAAAGCAGTGAGCTCTTTTATCGACTTTTGAAACATGATTCCCTGATGTGGATGGCGCAACATATCTCTTCTACCTTGAAACACATTCGATTCAATATCTCTTTCTCTCTTGGGGTGTTTCCTTTGCTCGTTGATTAAAAGAAATAATATTGAAAATAGATAGTAAAAAAGGGAACTTGACTCTATATTTCTAAACAAATGAAATTTGACAAAATAAGAATGATATAAATATGAAAGTTATTCAACTGTAATGTATATTTGTAGTGTAACATAGATCGCTTTAAGCCCTCCTCTTGTGTGCAGGTTTTTTGGCGCTCTGTATTTTCACCTATTTTAACATTATACACCTATATTACTTATATTACACCTATTATTACACCTATATTATTGCGGTATATTGCTTTTAATACAATATACTTATGCATGAATCTTGACACATAGAGAAGATAGTAATTTCTACAAAAATATGTTTTAACTTTGCCAAATTTCTAACATTTTTACGTATGTAAATGAAAAATAATGACAAATTTGAATTTTTATTAAAACATTATAAGTACATTCCGCATCCGTACTTTTGATTATAGATTATCAAAATTTTACAAAATAATTAATATTTATTTTTTAATAATTTAACGATTTTACCGAAATCTACGAAATCTACTTTTGATACCTTAATAATTTATCAAGTGTCTGTAGTTAGGATATCGAAGTGATTTTGATAACTAGGATACTAATTGTTGCGAAATATTATACTAGAAAAAACTGTTCTGGTTATGTATTAGAAAGCACTATTGCCTATTTAGTAAATCAAAAAGAAAAATCCACAGTAAGAAAATTATTTAAATAAACAAAACATTAATTGTATGCTTGAAAACTTTTACAAGCGTGAGATTTCACAAAAATTTAAGCTAATTAATTAAACATTTTTATATATATATTTTTTTTCTTTTTACTTCTGTTGATATGAATGACAGATAAATCTAAGTGCGGCAGATTCACCTTCACTGCCATCCCCCCCTTACTCTGGTATGAATAACATCAGCTATAAAAGTTTAATCCTTAAGATAAGAATAGCCCCTCTATATAAATTATTATTCGCTAAGTTGATTTACTATTTGTGTTAAAATTTAAACTTTTAAGAAAATATCGACGAGCTATTTTATTTTTATGAATTTTAAAATATAAACAAATCTCACTTACAAATAATTCTGAAAATAAAACTGTAGAAAACAGTTGTAGATAGAAAGGTATTAGAGACTAATTTATCTATGCAACGAAAAATCTAATTTTAAGAAGGAGAGAGTTACTTATGTCTCGACATTTTAATCTTTATTTGGGCGATGAATTGAAGAGCTTTAAAGCTTATTTCTTTGTACACTCAAGGGAATGACTGCTGACAAAACTTATCCTTCAAATCCCATTAGCAAATTAAACTGAAGACAAACTGCAATATGAGATATATTAAACATTCATCTCTTATACACTCAACATAGAGCGATCATTACCAAATAGGACAGTAAATGGAAAATCATCTAATATATTCTCAATTAGCCGATTAGAATGTTCAAAGATAGTTTTAACCTTGTTATTCTCGAATGACTTGAAAAGCATATTTTGTATATGAAAAATTGTCGACACGTAGAAGAAAATATGTTTTTACAAAACATTTAAAAATGGTTAATTATGGTTACAATATGTTATTTTAAAATATTGTATTATATGTTTCTTAAATAGATTGGTTCTTACAATATATATATAAAATTAGAAATACTAGTATAATTGTAAAACTTCTGTAATTTGAGAATACCTGGACTAGCTCCACGGAATGCAGAACAGTTATTGAGAAGATTTCTATTCATATGAAGACAAATGTCTGCTTGAAGACAGTCTGGAAATCCTTTCAAAACCTTAAAAAGAAAAGCAAGAAAATGAGAAGAGAAGAGAAGAGAAGAGAAGAGAAGAGAAGAGAAGAGAAGAGAAGAGAAGAGAATAGAAGAGAAGACTCACACTATTCATGTCAATGCCGTTGGTGTACTGCCAGGAGTTCTGAAATGATTCCTGTAATCGATGGGCCAGTGTTTTGGGGATTCGATGGAACTTTATAAACTCCTTGATGCTCGTCTGTTTCTCATGGTATTCTTCAGTGCCTTGATAAAGTCTCAACATGATCGACGATACGTTTCCGAATATGGCAGCGCTCATTAAGGCTGAAACATAAAAATTTGAATTATGATAATAATTGAAAACAATAAGCTAACATCATTAACATAGAGCACTATTTGTGAAACGTACATCCAATCATCATAGCGAAGATAGCAAAGATCTTTTCGGCGTTGGTATTGGGAGACACATTTCCGAATCCGATACTTGTTAGTGTTGTGAATGTGAAGTAGAGAGCAGTGATGTACTTTGATCTGATATTGGGCCCACCCAAGGTCACGGACATAGTCTGGTTTACAATGTAGGGCATCCCATAAGTTGAGGCGAGCGTGTCGAGCCAACCAACCTGTTAAGAATAGAAGATGAAAATGAAATAGAATGGTAAAAAATGGTAGATATTTGAAAAGAAGAGAAAAATGAAAAATAGAAAGGAAGCTATAGAACGAAAGGAGAAAATTAGAAAAATATTGTGGATAGGAAGGAAACAAGGAATGATGATGGAACGAAGGAAGGATAAAAAGCAAAAGGAAAGAATTGAGGGAAGGATAAAGGAAGTAAAAGATCATAAATGGAAGAAAGAAGTGATTTTATATTATTTTTATTTATAACCCTGGACGAGAGGTATTTTACTTTAGTTTGCAGTCCATCACGCTCCACATAAGCGATGGCATAGAAGATGCAGGCCAGCCAATGAGCGACGAGTGTGAAGGTTGCCATAAGCAACAGTAGAACAGCAGCTCCATACTCTGAATATTGATCGATACGTCGAGCGACTCTGAGAAGTCGAAGCAGTCGAGCGGTTTTCAGCACTCCTGTAATCGTCATCGTCTACAACACAAACGTACATATGATGAACGATGGAGGTCGCAACAATGTCAATTACATCAATATTGATTATGTAAAAGTTGTCTAAACTGTCAGATTAATTTAACTAACATGAAACAGGCTTACAGACTTATTTAAAACAGACATGAATCATTTGATTGAGTAAGTTAAAGCACTTAATAGTATTGTATTTTGTATTATATTTAAAATTAAAAGTAATTAAAAATGAAATCTTAGGTTTCCATCAATTCTTAAGAGATATAAAACGGTAGTTCGCTCTCCGTTCTCATGACTAGGAGGTTTAACCTCGAGCATTTGGAGTAAAATAAAAAATATATTGTGGTAAGCACTTTCTTTACTTTTATACCTTAATCGATACTTTGAGATGCAAGCCAAGTTTTTCAATGAAATAAATACATAAGAAGTAATATAAATGAGGCTAATATAACAATATTTAATCAATATTTTCTTTTCTTTATAAAATGTGTTCTTTGAAACGATATCTTAACACAAGTAATACTTTGACAGGGTCTATTTCACCTTAATGCTTTCCATCCAAGTGTTTGCGTTCCACATCCGTTCCTATAACTTTTAAACTTTCTAATTGGATACAGTTTTAAAACTTCGTATGTAATTGAACGAAGATATTTTAGAACTTATTCCATTACAAAATTGTTTAAAATATGGTATGCAACTTACATTTTTGAAAAAATTTTGTGTATTTTGTGATTCATTGCATGAACATACTATTATATCAGTACCCAAATCTGAATTTCATCGGTTTTGAGAAAAACGCATCTTTTATATATTGTTTCGTTCATTTTTTTTAAAATGGGTTCATTTTTAGTTTGTAATTAATTGGGTGCATAATAGTAAATTTAGTGCTAAAAGTAGTATGTCTTGTTTGGTGGGAAAGTCAAAAGCTTCATTTGTCCATAAAAAATCATAGCAAAAATATTAAATATATATTAAAGCGATCCAATGAGATACCGATACAAAAAATAATTATTTAATGTATTTTTAGTATTATCATTGATTATTGATATATTTTTTATGAGGATGGTATATTATTTCATAATAATTATGCAAACTTATTGAAGCCTCTTCATAGTATACGTGAAGAAAACAAAGAAGTTTAACCCTGTTCAGTTGAATTTACATTAATTATGCATCAATTTAAAAATTTTTATAAAATGAAACTTATTTATTACCTCTATGTTTTGATAATTTTAGAACGATCAATATTTTATTTCTACTTTTTTATTAGATTAAGATGTTGTAATACTAGTTGGCGTAGTATGTTTATCTGAATCCATAATAATTAATTTTAATTAATGACGTGTTGGATGTTAAATACTTCACATAGCATTTTTGCACTATTGTATGTTCTCAGCGTTGGAAATTTGAAATATCGAAACTGAGATGTATTTTATCATTTGTGTGGGTATCTGTACACCCCGGCCGAGGTTAGGGAATAATTTCATAGAGGAAGTTATTTAAACAACTTCCGATAACGTCAACGTGTCTTGTCCTCAAATGACAGGTGCCATTGTAGCTTTGGGTTAAAATCAATTGGCGGGCGGCACAATATTCACAGTCTATTCACTTATTTTACGGCAGAAAATGGAGTATATATCTGTATATTGTATTATTCAATTTCTATGTACGCTCAAAATGTTGCTTCTAAAAATCAATTTTTAATTACTTAAGTCAGTTTATAGACGTGCAAAAATAGAAGTTATTTGGTGTCGCTCGAAATTGATAAAGCGTGTGTTCTAAATTATCTATTCATAGAAAATCCTTTACTTTGGTTAAATGATATAATTGCTACTTTTATGTTTTATATTAATATAAATTTGTACTCATATATATTTCATATGGTAAGTATGACCATACGATTAAGTTTGAGCTAACACATTACTGATAAATTATTTTAAATCATTTTTGTGCATGGAATATATGGTTCCTTATCTAGTAAATATCTGTAGAACTATTTATTATTTTTAATTCCTATTTATACAGATTGAGCAACATAATATACATCTAATTATGTGTCACATATTATTTATTTCCTCACACATTTAAACCTTTTTCGCCTAAGTTAACTACCTTCTTTTTAATCATTAATCTACTTCCTTATTTGATATGTTTTTTGACTATAATATTCATTTTTACACATTAAACATTTTTCCCCTTTTAAATTGTCCAATATCAAGAATTTAACTACCTCTTGTCATGCAAAAACTAGTACATTTACAAATATTATAAAAATGTTATTTGTATTGATATTGATATTGATATTGATATTACAATTATTTATTTATCTAGCCATCCAGGAATTTATAATTTTATCTAACGTGTATATAATAATTTTTGTTATAAATTGTTATAGTATTTTATAATTTCCAATAAAATAGAATGAATAAACGAAATAAAATACACAAAACTGTTATCTTAAAATCAAACCAAATTATTTAGGAACTTCTTAGGTGGCCATGTGTAAAAATTGTTGTGATTTCTTACATTGTATAAGTAAAATAAAACTTTAATCTCTACCAAAGATAATAAAAACCTGACACAAATGAATTCTCTAATCTACCCTTGTCTCAGCATTGATATAAAACTGTCACAGAAATTGGATTATTTAATCCTCGATATCTTTCTTTCATAAACAGAGGCGTCAAATTCAGATATTTCATATCCTGCCTCGTCTAATTTCCAACAATCAGTAACTAAATAAATACCTGCATTCAAGCAAAAATATACGTCATGCGAATATTGGAAGATATAGTCTAATATGTTGATTACATCGAATTGATACAATCGAACCGGCAAAAAGAATTATATTTAATGGTTTGCGTGAGCTCTGAAGTAAGACTCTAATATATATGATTTGTGATATTTTATGCTTTCTCATCTTTCTGTTCTTTTTTAATTAATTAACAAAGTATGATGCGTTTCCAACAGATAGAATTTAAAACATTTAAAATCGTATTTCTTATAATACTTTCTGGAATGGTTAGGTAACTGGAACTTTAAAATGTTCTGTGGTACCAAAAACGGAATACTTAGTTCGTTTCTTTAAGTCATTTCGACACCATACAGTATTGTGAATCAGACTTCTTTAATGATTTTAATTGATAATCATTTGATACAAATTTTTGATTTTTTCAAAATACATATAAAATTACGGAAATTTAAATATACATATATAAAAGATAAAGTAGCAGTATTCGGAAACCAGGCTGTACTGTTTCGACCTGGTTAGGTCTTTTCAGCAGCCCACTATTGCAAAATGATTAATAGCAGCATACCAACAATTTAATGAAAATGAACCTTATAAAACATTATATTTACATACTGTCAAAATTGTATAGCTTATAAACAAACTAAACAAATAGAATCGCAATTAAATATCCTAAAGGATTCTAGTTTGCAAATGAATTATATTTTGCGATAGTACGCGGGGTGTGGACTTCTGAAGTAACCTAACACCTCCAAGACAAGGATACACTCCCATAAATACACTCTAACATGCCTAATATACATATCATTCTTTCTTACAACTTCAAATACATTTTTTATAAATTTGTTTCATATATATACTATATTGTAGGTATACAATTGTATACTACTATAATCTTATACTAGATTTTTTATTACATTCGGAGAAAATCAAAGAATATATTGAAGTCATTAGTTTTATCGATTAAACAATGTTTTATGTACGTGAAATTGTGTCAAAAAACATACTGTTATATACCTTACTTGGAAAGATTTCTTGACTATAACACAAAGTGGATATACATAAAAATTATAGTGACGTGTCAAAAAGCATAGCTTAAGGTTAACTTCAAGAGATTTCTGTTTTATGTCCTTCTTTGAACTCAAACGTTTCCATTAGCTCATCTATATGGTCTCTAATTCTCCAGTTTTGGGTCACGCTATTTCCCGAAATTATCTTCAAAGAAACTATTAAATTTGTGTCACGCAACGTTTTGTGTAACTTACATAAAATAAAGTTTCCTTTGATTTATCTTCTAAATTGTTTCTTTCAACAGTAGAAGAAAACTTGTCGTTCTTTATAATCAATAAGCTAAATCTGACTTAAACACACAAAAGAATTTAAAGGAAAGTATCAATGTTTCATTCCTAATACACTTATTCCTTGATATTTAGTTAATATTCGATATTAAATTTCCTCACTGTAAAATGATGGATTTCATACATTTTAAAGCATATCTTCTTTGAAACTCTAATTTCAGTTAAAGTACGTTAATACATGTGTATATTCATGAAATAGACAAAACAAATCAGCATTCCTAAATCAAATTCAATATATCGGTCATTATAAGCTTTTAAAATATGTCAATTTCCTATATATAATCGAATATATTCAAATATATACTTAAATAATTCAGTTTGAAATAATGAAACTAATGTTTTCAAACTGGATTAAAAGAAATTAAACTAGTGTAAAATCCACATTAACATATTGATGCAATCTTAAAAGTTAACTCAAAATAAGTCTTACCTATACCTATGCATTCAGGTATTCAAACTTATATAATTCCGTTATCAATAACATTTTTTCGGCTAATAACGTTTTTTCAGATTTAAATATTTATATTTTTGCATTTGTGTAGTCACTTTGAGAAAAAATGTTATATTTATAATTCTATATAAATAATAAGTAAAACGAATTCAGAAAACATTAAGTAGAAATAGATATAAGTACTCTGGATAAATAAATAAAATGTCTTCAGTAATATAAATACAAAATAGATTTAGCAAATAAATGTAAAAATCGCAATTTAAAAAGTTTTATAAAGATAATAAAATGTTTTGACTAATAGGGCTAATATATTATTATAGTCATGCGTGGAAATATGATAATAGAATTGTATGTCTTTTCGCACAACCATCTTGTGAAATACGATTTACTACAAATAGTAATAGAATACCGTACCAGTCTCCATATAGGCCTACAATATAAATGATTTAGTGTGACAAAATCGTGCGGAACTTAACAGTGCAAACATCTGAACCGATTATCTCGATGCAACAAGGAAAGATTTTTCTTCTGATAGTCTTTCAAGTATAGCCGTAAGCGAGTTAAACTCTGCTTTAACTATCTAGATGGTGATAAGATAATCTTTTTCGTTAAACCGTCGCCTATTCCCCTTTCCTCTGTAGTCCAAGAAAGCAATTAAGATCGGCGATTCGCAGTTACTCTCTTTTACTCAACTAACTTTTTTGCCATTTTTCTCAACTCAAGCACGTATTCTAGATAATAAAGCGTTTTCTCCGAACTAACGTTCCCGTCCATCAGTACAATAAGCACAAAATGCTAGTTTTGCCTCAGGCTACGTGTTTGAGTAACCCATTTAAATATCGTGTATCTAATGCATCAGTAAGCTGACGAAGAAAACGTTCAAATTTACTTAAATATTTCTACCTTTCGTGAGCTAATAAAGATTTTTATCATTCCTTCCTTTATCCTTTTATTCCGGTTTCTTTGAAGACGTGTGTGTAAATTTTAAAAGAGAGCAACACGTATGTAGTTAGTATGTCCAAGATCGATAATGTGTAACGATTAAAGGTTTAAATCATCAGGTTTACTTTGAGAAACAGAATAGATGAAAAATATATGAAATATTTATAAACTTCGAATTGAATTCTCTAACTTGTAAAATGCATTGGTAAAAACTCGATGAAATAAAAAGAACATTATACAAGAACGGAAAAGAAATATTTAAACCATACTTGAGTGTTAACTACAAATACAATTATGAAAATTAAACATAGTTTTTAAGTATATATGTATATAGATAGATCAGACCATTATAGTGATACATTCCTACTGATTACAATATTTCAAGTGTATAAACAATTTTATAATGAAATTTTTATTTACTTAGTGAAAAATGTAAAAATCAATACAATATAAACAAAATAGAAATTGACTGTTTTATACTTATACATATGCACTATGTAGATTACTAGTATATAGCGTAGATAAGAATTTATAATTTTATTTCGTGTAATTATACTGCTACTTAATTCATTAGTTAATAATTTAAGCTATAAATATTGTATTAAATATCACGCTAAATTAATATTTATAATTATTGTATATAAGTATCAAGGAAAATGAGCTATAAATAATAATCAAATGATTCTTATAATATGACATAATAATTCAAGTTTTATTTTAAGTTTGTGATATAACAATAAATATGGTGTACACTCAAATATATGCGTGTTGCAAGCTTACTACATAATAAGTAGTATATATGAGTTAGAGTTAAAGATTTTAATGCAGGAGGAACACCCTCCTTCAAACCAGAAGGTAGCAAGTTCAAACTCCGGTACATAATATGTACTCCTAGCCTTAACCAACTGATTTGCGCTGTAGCATTTAGCTAATTATCGATTGATTAATTAATTTAAGCCTATGGTGACTAATTAAATAAGATTTATATATATCCTGGGGATGCAATTTACCATTATTTAGAAAATATAAGTTTATCTATATTCATAAAATTACATTTTTTTTATATTTTGAAAGGACAATCAGTTAACCTTATCAACCATTCTCAAAAATTGTCACAATTATTTTAAATTGTGATAACTAGTTAGGATATTTTAATTGTGAGAATGTTGCTGTTATGAATTTATTATTCCATCAAATGATATGTGATCTATGTATGTAATCTTTTACAAGAATATTTCAGTCTTGAAATTAATAAAATCATTTTGTAAAAAAGTAACGAGTTACTCCCTTAGTTTGAGGCCTTCTTTAAATACATTATTCCGATGTTTCTATGGCATTTGAGAAAAATATAATGTTTTATCTATATCCCAGTTTCATAGTTGTAGTCAAATGTAATATAAAAAATTATGACGATACTGAAAACGACACAATCTGTTAAGAGAGTAAAATAAATATAATGAATGATAAATATTTATATTCATAAATTTCTATAATGAACGGCTATTGAAAAATTTTGAAATTCCATCATTGCCATTTCATCCATAAAATATAATTAAATTTATAGATAGAGACTAACCACAATGTTAATTAACTTATATACACGTAAATTATCACCCTAGGATTATGTATCTATATACACATACTGAATAGTTCCATGGACACACAGACACTTACCAGAGTAATACATAAGATTGTCTATCCGCTCAAAGAAGGAAGAAATACCTTTACACTGAACATATTCATTCAAGAATGTGAATCAGGCAAAGTATATAAATAGGTGTTCGTGAAGCAAGCTCGTTTATTATGACACTAAGAGATATCCATGGTAGAAATGCTCGTATGCCTTCGGGGTGTTCATACGATACACCGTGTCTAATGGGTTCTTCATCCATACTTTCTTTCCGTTTATTTCTTATCTCGCTTGTTTAGTTGCAAACATATTCTAAATAAATCTACTCGTAAATACAAACATATGGTGGAGAATATGTTCCTCATTAATCCGACAATGTTTAGTTCATCATCTATTGTTGAAAAATACAATGTAAAAATTCACACAATTTGAAATGTTATTATCCTTTGTTTTACAGTGTAGGATAATTTTTGTTTTATTTCAAAACTATAAATTGATGTGTTTTCCTATTATTTTGTAAAAACCATTTATAATACATTGTATTATATCTAAATATTATAAATTCACATATATGTATTTTTTCTATCGATCTTTTGAAAATGTCTGTAAAAAAGTTATTACATTTTTTGTCAGAATGAAAAGAATACTAAATCATCTTCTATATCAAATATATATAAATCATATATACAATAATATTATACAGAATTATTTATTTCATGATTAATTATAATTGCTCTGTTAATAATAATATATTTCATGCCTCAATTTGATATCATTTTATGATCTGCGAACTTCCATAAAATAATGTAGCGTAGTTGAATTTGTTTTCTTTTACTTTTAAATAGAATAAAATTATTTTGAGTAAATTTTACATAAACTATCCATTATTTTTACAATTAAAGTGTACCACACAGAAGGTGAATAGGGGATTATGAATGATGCAGCATTTTGTTCAATGCATAAGCCCTATACGTTATTTAAGGATTTAAAAAATAATATCTAAACAATCTCGCATGATTTATACTTTCCTTGTTTATCTCTAAACAAGTAACGGACATTTCTCTTCGCAACAAAGAAATGATCGAGTAAGTATCAACTGGCATATAGACACTTTAGTTATACGACAAAAATGTTGATCTTACATCACTGGAGCCTCCAGAGCCGAAAAGCAGTAAATCAAAGGGTATGGCTGCCACAGCATCCAACAAGAACCATCCTTTGATGTAGTTCTTAGCGATCTTTTGTGGATCCGAGACTACTTCACCATTGTGCACGTATGTGGTCCGAAAGTTAATGAGAATATCTGCGATAAACATGACATCAACAATCAGATCGATAATCACCAGGGGGTCGGCCTGGTTGGTTTGGGAGACGCTTGTCCGTGTCTTTGAATCCTGGTTCAGTTTCATTTTGGTCTGTAAAATATGGCGATATGTGTTAAATGTTCAATGATTAGCATATTAAATATATGTATAAATGCATATTAGAATAACTAAAAATCTTAACACATGT
This sequence comes from Invenusta paracnida, assembly GCA_036023295.1. Taxonomy (NCBI): domain Eukaryota; kingdom Metazoa; phylum Platyhelminthes; order Proseriata; family Coelogynoporidae; genus Invenusta; species Invenusta paracnida. Next base: position 15,483 of record JAYRBW010098469.1, on the reverse strand, counting down.
TCTGTATATATCGATTTCATTTATAAGAGATTGGAAGAGGGGTACTATTGGTTAATTACATATATCCTAGAATATAGACATTTCAAGGTTTTTGCTTTTGTATTAACTTGTAGAAATACAAATATTAACATTTATATTTATCTACCTTACACCTAAAAATATTTAAATTATTATTTATCTACCTTACACCAATACATATGTATACCTTATACCTACCCACAAGATGAAATCAATAAATAGAGAATTAAAGATACCTTACTTGGCTCACGCATACCTATTAAATATACATGCAATGTGCAAAAGTCCCTCCTCTATACGCGTCCCCTAATATTATTCCTATATTGAAGTAATTTTAAACCGTCTCTTTTAGAACAGGTTATACAAATATAATATTTACTTCAATTATAAAATTAATGTTGTGCAGTCGATAGAGAACACTTCAAACTTATTATACCAAAAAATAAACTTTATTTTATAATGTTCAGCAATGGTAACACAATTGCAATGTTTGCTCACAATGGTAATATATTTCTTTTAGTGTAAGCAACTTATATTGGCATCTGTATTGATTATCCAGTTTGCAGCATTTCTGTACACCTTGTATGCTATGCATATTTATCTGGTTGCATAATTGTATTGATGTACCTGATCATGGTTTTACTCGCCTGTTCACTTTATGCGTCACCTGTTATTTAAAGTTGTTTTACTGTGGGCATATTTGCCTATAGTCTCAATATGGGGTGGGAGGTGGGAGTACTTTTGCACTGCCTGTAATATGGCAGAACCTATATATTTGATGCTAGACATAGATTTTGATAAAACTACTTAATATAGAAGATATAGCGAGTAGAATTAGTTAAAGACGATCAGCAGTCATCACCAACGAAAATATAAAATTTATAAATTATTTAACAGGCTCAACTCTAGTGACATATTTCACATATTTCACATGTTGAATATTCTGGCTTTTTAAATGTTACGCTAATTGTATCTTAGTTATTTTTTTATTTTCACTGTTGAATACCAACGATTACATTGATGACATACAGGGGTGATTTCATAAACCGTTATTAACTTCGTTATAATTAAAATGAATGCCATGAACTAAATACATACTCTGAATTTTAAATATTATTTCTAAATAGCAAATATGTATAAACGATTCAAAAATATGAATTTGTAAAATGTTATTCTTGTTGTTAAAACAAGTGGTTTGGACACTTAAATTTGATGAGAATGAGATCAATTGAATTCATATAAAGATTATTAATATATTTGCAAACTTCTTAGATAAATCAGCATCGTGTGTCTCATCGCAAAATTTGGTATATTCAAATATTATTCTACTATTTTATGGCATTTGAATGATAATGTTTTTTAATTAAAAAAAGGAAATAATCGACTAATCGACTAATACCACAAATATATATTTAATCAATATATATATATTTAATATAGGATACATTATGGTAAATGAAATAATTATAGATTAAATATCGTTCTTTAATTGTATTATTTAATAGGATTGCTTTTCATACAGTTTTTGATTTCATGGGCTCCGTTCGTATTGCAGGAGGGATTTTAACGCACAACAATTTTAAATTAAAGATATTTCTTCCACTTTTTATTACATCATATAATTAATTTAATATAAGATGTTTCATCAGTATCCAATCAGCTTATAATTACAATTTCAGCTGTTCTGTGAATATTAGAATACTTCAGTTAGAAAAACGCAAATGTTGCATAAATCTATCCCAAGTTTTATAAATATAACGCATATATTTTATATAATATTCGGTATTTCTTATCTTTGATCTCAAGTTTTACATCATATATTAATCTTCCAGTTATATCAGTTCTTACAAATTTCAATAATCAACTTTGGAAGCAAATTCTATTGTATCATAACTTCATGAGGGGGAAATGACACCAAAACAATTTCTTCTCAACTGTATCTGATCCCATTTACAGCAAACGTTGATTAGTTAGACCTATAATTTGGATAGTCTCAGTTAGACAATAGTTAGATGGAAGTGAAAACTTGCTGCAGCTGACTGTTAAAAATATAAAGACTTACGTTTCCTTCTTCTTAACACATATTCTCTAAAAGGGAAGACAGTTCACGTGTGTTTGCAAAAATAATTAACTAATTAACTGTTATACAATCCTATGTTCTATTATTCTACTAGTACACAGTCTACATTATACGCTTTGTTGGATTTGCTAATTAAAGGTATTGATTACTTCTGGATTCATTATATGTCTTCAATTTATTACCAACTGTAGTGCCCGCCTCGTTTATACAAAGAGGATTTAATCAATAATTATTTATAGACTTTAAAATAACATCTATATGGATTCCCTCTCCATTCCTAATTTAGTTAAATTATACGAATGATAATATTCTTTAAAACTTGATGCTTTATTGCGGGCTTGCGGGGATTGGAATTTAAACACTAGACAAACATAAATCTTATTTGAAATTAACGTTATGCAAGTTTACAATAGGTAGATTGAAGAAATACAACATTCTGCATATAATTTGATGATTTTAAAAATTCATTAAAATATAAAATTATTTGTCTAGAAGTCAGATATTAGGATAGTTATAGGTATGACACATTGATTCTGGAAAAAAGTTGTGAAAGTTTAATTAATTATTTAATTTGTACGTTTCTAGTTTGTAATTATTTCTATGCATAATGTATATTTAATTATAAAGCATTTTACCACATTTATATAAAAAGCGAAAGTACACACATATTCAAGCATTTTCATAGACGGAATCAATGATTTGTTAAATTAACCAATCAAAAGTGTGCATTTCTGTGGAAGTATCTCCTAAGGAATCAACAACAATTAATTAGTTTCAATATATGATCACTTTGAATTTACTCATTACATATTTGAAAAATTCATTTATTTAGTTTTTAAATTATATAATTGTACAATATAATCCTGAAATTATAATTAAAGGATTTAATCGCAACATAAACAAATGACACACATTTATATACTACTAATATAATTTGTTATTAATTATTAAATTTATTTTAAATATTATATATGTACATGATGAATTGATTTACTTTGAACTGCAATCAACAAACTAATTAAAAATATGTTTAAAATATGAGTGCTGCCATTTTCAATTTTTACATTGCTATCTTTATATTAAATATTGTAAATGTTTATTTTTCTATTGAGTGCCTACCACAATTATAGAACGTAAATCATTGAATAACTGATCAAATGGCGGCTCTCAAAATTCAATATATAGATTTATGGACTACTGATCTATTTATGTCCAAATTCAAAATGTTATATAGAGTACGATTTTAAGCGAATATTCAAGGAAATTGTTCTCATAAGGATGCAGAAAACTTGATTTTTGGTACAAGTAAGAGGTTTTATATTGCTAATCATATCCACCAGGTTTCCCTTCTGATTAAAGTTCATAAACCAAACCAGTATCAGCGTGTCGCTTAATATCAGAGTTACTAAAATGTCAGCATTGTAAATGTTAATAATTGTTGAATATGTATATGTAGATTTTTACATATTCAATAATTTCACTAAAGAATGTAATATATCAATAATCGATTTGTAAATAATGACTCACTTTGTCTTCGTTGAGGAGAAATGCAGCAGTGTAGGGAGTAAAGACAGCTGTGTAGAGAACCAGGAGCAAAATGACCCAATCCCAGACTGCTTTAAAGGGCGAATAATGAAGAATGATAAACTTGGGGAGATTTCGACTTCTAGCTTGACTAAGGGCTGATTGGGCTACAGCACTTCCCCCTGTAGCACCATCGCCTACGGAACTATCGCCCGTGCCTTGGCGGGAAATTGGAAGACGAGAGAGAAGACCGGAGTTTGTTCGAACTGGTGTGGACCCAGCTGTTGGCCCACCAGCAGCCAAAGTGGCTAGACTGCCCCGACTCTGAGAAGAGGAGAAGAGAGGAGGTGAAATGTACAAGTTAAAGAAATATCAGTCTATTTAATTAATTCTAAATTGTTATTCTCACAGAAGAATAAATACTTGAAGGTTAGTCAAGAGTTTACCTAAGTTAGAAATTGGTATTGTTTGTATCTACTTCAATATTACGCTACGAAGAAAACATTACCGTTACACTATTTCGGTTTTATTTATTCCTTCTCTTTTTATTCCCCCCCATAACAATGAAAAATCTGCACTTTAACGCTTAAATACACTTTTAAAAAGAGGCCCATATGTGTGTATTTTTATACTGCATTTGTTGAAATAAATTTAATGGATATGCAACAATTTCAGTAAATATAAATTTGTAAACTTATGTATTAAATTAAAAAGTGAGTTCAGAGCTTTCTTCAAGGTGAAATTATCGCTCAGTGAATATTGACGCAAACTACGACGAAGTTTCTTTGCCCAAATATATCTAACTCAGTTCGAAAGGGGCAATGGGGAGGAGGACGAATTGAAATATATATCAACCTAGTTATACAAAAACATTATTTTGGGATTGGAATGAGAAAGTTGGCTTACAGAGGATTCTACTAAGTAAGCAAGAAAGAAAACTGTTTTCTTTAGGAGTTACTGTTGTGTGTGTATTATTTTAAGGGATGAATGCCTTTAGAGTGAAAGTTAACTAACTGGTCTGCCAAACTAAAAGGTCTCCTGTACATTAGAACAGCATCCCTTCTCTTTGTTAGCTTTGGATAAAGAGAAAATAAAACAGGGAGAAAGAAAAACGTAGTTCGTAAGTTATTTATTTAGTATGCTAAATATAAACACCTGGTAAAGGAAAAGTGATGAACCTATAGACGCAGGGATCTAACCAAAATTTCGAGAAACACGCCAAAAACTGAAATGAATCAATCCTGCCATCCCAACTCCAAGTCATGGAAAGAATTTGTAGCGAGCTTATTTATAGAGAAGAATTAAGAAAACTGACTGTTACTTGCATTTATAGAGTTACAATTTAGACGTTTGATTTGCAGGACTTCTTAAGAGGTATAGACTTCCTAATTTAAACACAAATACAGAACAATTTAAGTTAAATTTATTTATCAACAAATCTTGGAATAGACAGGCAAAATTTAAGCTGTCTTTCTAAAAAAAATTGGAGTTATTTTTCTTGCTAAGTTTGTATTGATTGTATGACTAATTTTATTGCAAATTTATTGGGTATGTTGACAGAGCTATAAGTAGAATAGAGGTGACGGAGCACATAGATATGTAAATGATATTAGAAGTGGAAACCTAGGATGATCCCAGCATATTTTTAGTTTGCATTGTAAATTCTAAAAACATTTGCACACAGTATTTGTTATAAGCTAAATTGATTATATATATTTGACATACACACGAAGATATATAAAGAAATATAGTTCCATAACATTGAAAATATATTTTACAGCAATACTATAATTAATATTAATATTTATTTTATTTTTTCTAGCTCAAACAAATAACCAAATTATAGATACACTATATTATTAGTTATTCTATTATAGAACACCCTTTCGTGTTCGAATTATGCATGTAGGTAAACCTAGATATGCACCTGTGTATATCCACACCATACATATCGACATATATATGTTGAATATAATAGAATATAAATGTATGAAGCTCCGGTGGTCAACATTATAGTGCTGAGGTTACTGATGAGCTCCATAAAGAGTGAAATACTTTCGATACATAATATTTATTATTACGCATAATTGAATAAAGTGGAATAAACTATCGAAATGCAATTTATTAATTTAAATTACCCAAAACGTACCCATATTTTATAGAATTTATATAAATATAGATTACTATATAAAAAGTTTATTAATATTATTTTTTAAATGTAGGTAATTAATTATTATTTTCACAAGTTATTTATAGTTGTTATTTTTTATAATTATAATTGTAATTTTCGTTTATAATAATTTTAGACTTGAAAAGAAAGTCAAATACCGAAATTGTTAGAATAAATCAATAAGTGATATAATATGATTAAATTAATTATTAAATTAAATTATTAAATCAAATCAATGCAATGTATATATATCCTTATCTACTTGATAATTGTATAAGTAGTTAACCCATCATGAAATCAATTACAAGTCATGTTCAGCCACGACAAAGTCTCTTTTTAATGACCCAAACCACTTGAGTAGAAATCACAAAAATCAACTAAACAGCAGAATGAATATAATTATTGAATTTAGCCAATCGCTGCATACTTAAATGTTAGACGTGTTTTGCTCTTAATGGAACACATCAAAGACAAGCAGATAATCGAACTGGGGTCCTCACGATCACCTCGAGCAATTAGCAAGGAAAATTGTTCTCTTCATTGGTATATCATAGTTTATATGATCCGAACATGTCTTTCATGCCAATCGATCGAGCTCCTACGCAGTGGTCAAGTGGTTATAGTGTTGATGTCACTGATGAGCTCCATAAAGAGCCAAATGCGTCCGGTATTTTAATATGAATATTGAAATATATTGGCAAAATAATTTTATTGTATATATCTTGAAGTGTTTGGATAAGTGTTATAATGTCATAAAATCCAAAATTGTTAACAACATATAAAATTCTATAAATAAAAAAATAAAAAAATATTTTCTACAGCAAAATAATGCACCAGCCCATTAAACGAAGAATGTGAGACATATCTGAGTAATATGTTTATAAAGAGTTCAATTACTCGATAATATCAGACTTTGGATAATTATATATCTGTGCAAAAATTGTGCTATGTTATTTCACTGTGTGGGTACTTACTAACATATTGTGTAATTTTAATATATCACGTATTAATTATTATTATTGTGTTAAAACTTATAGAGTTTAATTTAACTTCTTTGAATTCGTTTATTTTTCGCATCTTATTCATTATTGTTTTGTCAATTGCAAGAATAAGCTTAGAAAATAAATTCACTGTTACTAAAACATTCCATTTTTGTTATTTATAACATTTACCAAAAGGGAATTTGTTAACATAACATATTTTGTTTACTTACTTCTGTTAAATTCAATCATAACATTAAAAATGATTTTTCTATTTTTGAAATTATCTGAAAATCTGCAGATATTGCTTTGCAAAAAAACAAAGCGCTATATTTCTAATTTGCATATAAATTAAATTTAATATTTTCGTAACATTTCCACGAAACATATTATTATTGCAATAACTAAATCCAAAATTCAATTCTGTCAAATCTCATATTATTATCGATTGTTTCAAGAAGTTTTTAGTTGAGTGTCAATTATTATTGAGTTGAGCTCAATATTATTCATAAAGTTTCACGTAATTCATTACTTTAAATTAAAAATATTGATATTTAAGTTGAAAAATATTAAATGATTTTTGGTATACTCGTATGTTATTCTTTTATAATTTATTCAAAATTGTTTCCCATATGAATGAAACAATTTAAAGTTTCATTTCCCTGATTTAATATCAATTTAATATTTAAACAGATCGTTAAAGTTTTATTATCCTTTCACACTAAATTATCCCATAAAACCGGATCAATTAAGAGTGACCATATCATTTAGAGAATATTTCTGAATCAATGTTTACGCACAAGGATCTAACTTTTAATGTAACTAATTGCAAAAAATAACTTCCGTTTTATATTGAATGAAAAACAATGATTTGCGTGGTATATTTAACTGGAAAATATTTTGATTAATAATGATAATAATAAATTGATCATTACATAATATGTTATAAAATTTAAAATCGTGCATAACAATATTATTCAAAGCATAGAGTAATGATTATACAAATAGTGTTGACTTTTATTGATTTCATATACATCGCACTATAAATTTTTGTGAATAAAAACTCGTTTTATTTTAACAAATTTGACGTAAATGGGTGGAGAAAAAGTAGTATAAAATATTTAGATTAAATTAATTTTAAGGGCAAATATATATATCCATATATGTATCTAAACACACGTAAGTTGTCTGTAATAAATAATTTATTGTCTGAATATCTATAACTGTTTTACTACATAAACGATTTAATTGCTATGAATTTTAAAAACATTATTTTGCATAAGCTTTCGGTAGGTAAATAGTAGTATCGAAAGGTATGTAGAATTAATAAGAAGGAACACTGTATAATTACTCTATGATTCAAATACTGTCACTATAGAACATAAATTCAATGTAAAAAGCAAATAATATATTTAAGGAAAATTTGTTTGTTAATTTTAAAACTTCATTATCAGTATAATGAAAACGTTTTAAAAAATAAATAAATAAGAATTAAAAATAAATTTTACCTTAAACAGCGTAACTTATATTGCTAAAAAAATATTTAACAAAAACTATCTTTATAAAAATTACATACTATACACTTTAGAATATAATAAAGCTTTTTTTACAGATAATAAAATTGAAAATAGTTTGATTCTTTATACAATGTGAGTAGTTATAAAAATATATTACCTCACAAATTCTGAACAATAGAAATATTATAAAATACCATTCAAAACTTACTTTGCTGTCTTTTATATTATTTCCAGACATTTAGAATATTCAATTCAATTTAAATGCATTTAAAAATTCTAATTTGCAGTATTGCGATGTCAATTTATAATCGACTAACTGACAGAATATGATCAATTCAAAATCCACAATTTGAAGAAAACAGTGACTTTAACACTGACTGGAATATTAAATCTCCAATCAAACACAGAGTAGTGTTCAAGATTATAGCCAAGGGAAATTCATCATTGAGTACTTTAACATCTTAAGTTAGCACTTACTCCTGCTATTTCTTTAAGCATATAGATATTCCCAAGTGACAAGAACTCTATTAATCCAGACTTTGACGATTTAAGGGGTAGGAAAACATAAAGGGATTACCTTAGTTTGGCAATATGTATATATAAAAACAAACCAAAGTAATAGAAGTTAGATGCAGCAACCAATCACGAAGTATTTTTTATCAAAGCGTCGCACATTGGGTAGTAGAAAATGACGAAGTCATTGTAAAATCTTATAAATAAATTTAGACGAATACTTATCAAATGTTGTATGTTATTTAATAAACTGCCCCATAAAACAGTTTTATTAATTCGTTTAAATTACAAATTACGAGTTACATAAAAAGATACTGTGTGCCATATGCTCATATTTTGAAATCAATGTTTTTTACTAGTATATTCTTTGAAACATATAAAGGGGCCCCGTGTTGCATGTGTGAAACCTGAAGGCCGACATGAGATCTCACAATCGCCGTCCTTCCACGTATCATGAATATCATGTCAACCAAACATACTCAACTTAATGCCTACCTATAGGTAGATATAATATGAAGACTTAAAATTCCGAGATAACTTCCATAAAATTCATCTTAATTAGAATAATACATTGATGACTAATAACAATTTTGTGATATTAGGATGTCGTTGATGATATATGATACGTGGAAGGATGTCGATTGTGAGGCCTTCTTGTAAGGGCATTTTACGAGATATTTCACTAATCTGACAACTAAATCGTTACCAAACAATTTCTTCACCATTGTGTTTATATAGGTGTGTAATAACATGTTTTGAAATATTGAAATTCAACTCTCATGAGAAAGTGTCTAAAATGGCATTTTTCTGATGTCCCATATTAAAGAATATTTCTAAGTTTCATAAAAACCCTTATTTTTGAGAAAAATAAGATTTTATTTTATTTTTTAAATAACAAATTTTAAATCAATTTATTCAACTAAAATACAACAAAATACAAATCAGCTGAATGAATTATACAATTATAGTTTTATATGCTTTGGAATATCGATATTTTTATCATTTTTAGTCATAAAATCGATCTGAGACTAATATTCTAGCATCTAGCTTTCGAATTATATATAATTCATTAAGCTGATTTGTATTTAAAATGTTATAAAACATTTAGACGAACCGATAGATATAAAATATGTGATTTCAAGTTAAAATAAAACTTTCCTAAAAAAGAATGTTTTTTATGAAAATGAGATAAAATTCAGTCAAAACATTTAAATAGTTCACATTTTTTAATATGGGAAATCAGAAAAATGCAATTTTAGACACTTTCCCACAGGAGTTGAATTTCAAGATTTTAATACATGTAATTACAGACCTTTACAAATACAATGGTGAAGAAATTGCTCTTCACTTACACCTGATGAAGCCAATACTTTCTATTCACGGAATCTGGTGTTGTGAATAACCCCCTATAAACCATGTTTTGTCTGAACTAAAAAAATCATTAAATCTATCATTACAACGTACACAAATTGGAAAGTAAGTAAGCATGTGGTAATACAAAAGATTTTCAAAACAAAAATCTAATACTACTAGTACATTTCAAGTATCCTTAAACTTAGATAACTTTTAGCGTCGTATATGAATATATTATTAAATATTTGTTGTTTCCATAGAGCTCTAAGCATTGACACCAGTACCTATGCACAATCAGGTTGGTATTGTTGACACATAAAATGTCGTCAATCTCGATTATTGAGAAGTGCCACACCCTTAAAACGTAGAAACAATTTCCGCTTTCAGATAATCCGAAAAATACCTATTACTTTCACATGTAAAACTGTAAAACTTATCACATTTCATTGTAATATGCATATACATATAATGTACCGCTTCCACCTAACTACAGAAATGTCCCTTTTTCACTTATAATGCTGTAAATTTAAATATAGCTGTATAACTGGATGACATCTTCTTACATGACGGTCACAAAGCATTTGAGAAAATTGTTGTGAACCTTCTAGAATTTTTAGTTTTTGTAGAATTTCAAAATAAATTTAATAATAATAATAAACTTTATTTATAACGCGCTTAAATGGTGGTACCATCTCTAAGCGCAACCAGTATGAGAAATAATGCAAAATATACATATGTACATAATAGAAAAGGTTGAATGAGGCAGTTTAGAAGACTATGGAAAATATGTGTTTTAAGTTTAGATTTAAAATGAGATTGATTTGTTGCAGATGTCACATTCACTGGAAAGTTATTCCACAGTATAGGGACGACCTTGGAGAATGAACGTTCACCGTAACGATTCTTACATTATAATATCTTTTAATGATTCTAATATAAAGAAGAAATCATTGCATTTAGGGGAAAATATATAAGAAGAAGTAAACCTTTTGAAAATGAAAGTACCTAAAAATGGTAAATGTAGGAATTACTTTTATAAAAGCAAATTTAACAATTAAACAAAACTAATAAGTATATGACCCCTATTTTAACACATTTACATATATAAGAAATTAAGATCGTTTTATATACTCAATAATTATTTCCAATCTGAATACCAAATTTTTATGTTTTATAATTCCCCTAAAATAAATAACAACATGAAACAACTGGCAAAGTAAATGTTGAGATATAAAAATATACCTATCTATCTAATATAATTTATATTAAATAGTTCAATGAAAATATTTAGATATGCAAAATGCGATTATTATTTTTTTAACAGAATTGGAATAAATCATATCTACACTGGAAACATAATTAATCACATAATGAAATACCTACTTTAGTATATCATGATAAAAACAAGCCACAGTGGATTCATCCGAGTTTAAAGGGTTAAAGAAAGTTCAAAACTGTTTTACATAAAATCATGTTCATATATAATATGAATGAACTCTTTGAAGAAGTCTAAATACCAGCATTATAGGTATATTTCTTGCGCTTAATCTATTGTTTTTGACTATTATTCTTATTTCTGTACTGAGTCCGTCAACTTAAAGCTTTAAAGAATCTCTAACGGTGTGATAATGATTGTATGTTTAATGTGTTCAATCATATATGTGTGACAATAGCCTTAATTGTGGGTGTTCAGTTAGGCTATATATATGCAATTCTTTTTAATTTGTACACCTATACAAAAATATAAGTTTTAGTCATAGATATTATTCTATACATTAAATCAACTACATATGATGTTAGTACTTCTTGTGTGAAAAATGCTATTAACTTATTTTTATATACCAAAAACACTATATAAGTTTGAATATACCAATAATGACTTTATAATTCAGTAGCCAACTTTAAAAATAATTAAGTTTATTGACTTCTGTATATTATGCATAATTAATTATATAGTTCAGCAATTTATGATGAATTGAATCTTTAGTTCCATTGCATATTTTACATCATGATATGTTTCATTTAATTATTTAATTATTTGATCAATTTTCTCAGTAAATTCTACAGTGATTTATTTTTAGATTTTGTTTGTGACATGGAATTGAAAGAATTTACATAATAAAAATCTAGTAATATTATTCTAATTTTATTTTTAATCAATTCTAAACAACTTTATCTAGTTTTATTATAATTGTAACAATTTTAATAACTAATTTACAAACAATCAACGTAAAATATTTGAGAAACAAAATTGATCTATTTTGCAGTATTATAAACATAAGCAAATTAAAGAAGATTTAATAATTTTATTTGTTGTTTATTTGTCCATTTGTGTATATGTACAGAAATTTTGAATCGGTATTACAAAAAACTGTTTGGAATGGTTTGTTCAGTTACATATAAAGATTTGCTAATTTTCCATTTAGGAAAAAATTACTATAAATTTAGGTTATGCTCAATCACATTTTGCCTTTTTATTTCACCGTTATTCCTGGTCATGTCTTACAAACTTGAAATAAAGATTATCGGAAAGGAAACAATTCAGAGAGATTAATACATTGCTCTTTGAAAACCATAAATCCTAACCCTGTCACCAGTCCATTAACTAGAGAATTGTTTATTAAAATAATCCCAGAGAGTACAGGTACTCTAAGTGCTACAAGAATATGAAATAATAGAGATAGTTTGAACTTTATGATAAGAGCAACAAAATCAACACAAATCATGCTAACTGACTACTGATATTGCTTCAAACATATTTTTTCCTGACTTCCAAAAATATAAAAATATAAGATGTTTGCCAAAAAAATATCTAAAATTCATTTTACTGGAAACTTAAACATTTTAAAGCTTAGATATAATATGTATATTACCAGGCATCAATTATAAACCAATATACGGTCTATCTAAAAAGATATGTTATAATATAATTTAATTTAATTGTTCATTATGACGGAATATCCTGTATGACGTCATCCAAGTCAAAACATTCACAAGTTGTGCAATAAATGATAGCAGTTGTTTTGTCAGGTTTTAATAATATAAATACACATGTCGAATGTAAATACAAAAGTTAATTATACAAAGTAAGATTAGTAAATGTCACAGAAATAATAATAATACAGAAATAAATTGTTTAAAGATATATAAAAGTTTAGAAGTAGGTATGTATAGTAATTATACTCTACAAGTAATATTCTATAGACAATAACAAAATTTCTATTAAGATTTTTTTTAAATTAACTTCTTATAGAATATGACTGCTCAACTATTTATATTAATTTTCCAATAAACTGTATATTCTGATAATATAAAAATATTGTTTTTATGGAATGTATCTAAAAATAAACAAAACAAATGTAAAAGTTCTATGGAATTAATTAACAAAACAATTTTTTCAAGTGTTCTATAAAATCATTCTGAATATTTTCTATATACGTACAACACATGCAATAACGAAATCAATGTTTAATACAACTGCTCATATTCTCAAATTATTAACATGCACCTATTAGGTACGCCTATTAACAATTGATAGTAAAAGGTAAGAGTTTTTAATATAGAATAACTGTTAGATTATTTTTTTAGGATAACATAAAACAAAAATATACCAACCTTGATTGTTTTAATACACATATACAGACAATTATAAATTTACATTAAGATATTTCCCATGTATTAAGTAGTTACATAGCTAATTACATAGCTGTATTACATAGCTAATTTCTAAATATAATATATTCTGATGCTTTTCATTACTTAAGCAGCCTCATGATTACACATTCTGTCTGATTAAAGTTTTTTTATAATGAGTATTTAATTTCAATCGTTTTTTAAATATTGATTAAATTAATGGGTTTCTAACGAATTATACTATTTTCATATTCTCGGCTAATATATAAACTTATGTTTCTTACAAAATGTGTTTTGAAAATTATTTATTGAGTTATTTATTTAATATATATATATATGTATATATGTATGTATACTGTCTATATCAAATTATAATTAGAGCCATAACGTTTAATGTGTGTTAAATGTCTAACATTTATTTATGCATATTATTTAATATATTTATTACCAATTAAAATAATATAACGTTGCATTATATAAAATAAAAACCTAATACCCAACAAAACCTATCCTTTCATTTTATATAATCGTTCAAGTATGGCCAAATCTCCGCGTAAAGAATAACGTTGCATGTATTATGAAATTGTTATATTTTTTATTCAATGCAAGTCAAAAACACATGTCTATGAAAGGAAACATCTGTTCTATCAAACTATAATGCCTTTATTAAACTATATTTCTACATAAGTATATATATGTAGATAGAAAAGAGTAGAACTCTTTCCGAACATTCAGCAATACTATCTTAATAGATATTCATACGTGTAGAACATTTTATTGACTTTGTCCGTCAAACTATGTGTTCCGAGAGTCTTGTGAAACAAAATAATATCAATACGGCTTCTTCTTATTGATATATATAATAAAAATAGGTAATTTATATTCAGAAATATATTGTATAAATATTAGGGACAATTTTTTTTATTAGTATGTACGTAGTTTATACTCAAGGATTATTGTCTTTAAATGCGAATTGCAAATATTTCGTGACATATAATATATATTTTAGAAAATTAATACTCCATTGAAATTGTACATGAACAATAAATTTGTTATTAGGTCCATTAGGGATAATTAATTAATGACATTAAAAAAATCAGGCTGTTCAAATTGAAATTTTGTTGTGTTAGATGTTTTAATAGTAAGAAAATGCCTCTTAAAAATCAACGCGAAAAGTTAAAATTTGAACAAAAATAGACTTTATTGGGAAAAATCTACTAAAGATACATTTACACAGGCAAAAAATAGATACTTTAAATAATTTATAAATCAGGAAAATAAATTTTGATTGACAGATTTTATTGCTTGTTTAAATTTCTCCAGCATATAGTAACAACTTATAACAGGTTATAAAAACGATCTATTATAAATTTATGTATTTGTTAGAATTGTTTATTAATTTTATTAATTTATTAAACGAAGTTACTTTGAATTTTTCGTTTATTAACTATTAACTATGAAAAATTAAAAACGCAAATGTGTTCCCTTGGTACACAACTTTTAATCCCAACTTCTAATTAACTCTCTATTCTTGAGCCAAGAAAACTCTTCCCTTATACGAAATATGTTTAAGACAAGCGACGCATTTGGTAGAATAAGACAACAACTTAACTTCCTGATTGATCCACTTAACTCCTGTCTATTTTAATATGTGTGCCTTACATCCAACTTATTCCTGTTGAATATTACTAACCT